>CANXYC012809214.1:0-17337 GCA_948193065.1 Aleurites moluccanus
GTCTGGTAAACCCTCTGATTATTCTAATTTGAAGATATTTGGTTGTCCTGCATATTATCATGTTAATGAAGGCAAACTTGAACCTAGAGCTAAGAAGTGCTTGTTTATGGGATATGTGGATGGGGTGAAAGGATATAGGTTATGGTGTCTTAATCCTAAGTCGCCTAGGTTTGTAATTAGCAGATATGTTACTTTTGATGAAACTGTTATGCTTGATCTTCTAAAGATTTATGTTGAGTCTACAGGAACCCAGGAAAATAGTGGCAGTAAGATGGAGCTTTAGGTGGAGACTTCACGGAAAAAGGATCAAGAAACTCAAGATCATGTTGTGTCAGATGATGAAACCGATTAGAATGATGATGATGAGCAGTATAGCATTGTAACAGGAAGAGGTAGAAGGTAGATTAGGCCACCTTAGAGGTATGCACAGTAAATCTCGTTGCCTATGCACTTATTACTACAGTTGAAGAGATTAAAGACCTCGAGCCATCCATCTACTTTGAGGCTATGACTAGTGA
Source organism: Aleurites moluccanus (assembly GCA_948193065.1). Lineage (NCBI taxonomy): Eukaryota > Viridiplantae > Streptophyta > Magnoliopsida > Malpighiales > Euphorbiaceae > Aleurites > Aleurites moluccanus. The sequence continues at coordinate 519 of CANXYC012809214.1, forward strand.
TCAATCTTCTCAATGGCAGTTGGCCATGACTGAAGAAATTGAATCTCTTCACAAGAATCAGATATGAAACTTGGTTAAATTACCTAAAGGTAAAAGGACTGTTGGTTATAAATGGGTTTTCAGGAAAAAAAAAAGAGAGAGAAGGAATTCCTAGAGTTGAAGATGCTAGATACAAGGCACGTTTAATTGCCAAAGGTTACAGTCAAAAGGAGAGAATCGACTACAATGAGATTTTCTCTCCTGTTGTGAAACATAGCTCAATCCGTGTGTTATTCACTTTAATTGCACAATTTGACTTGGAGCTACAACAGCTTGATGTCAAGACTGAATTTTTGCATGGTGAGCTTGAAGAGGTTAGCTACATGCATCAACCATAAGGATTTCTAGTTGAAGGTAAAGAAGATCATGTTTGAAGGTTAAAAAGGTCGCTTTATGGTTTGAAATAGTCTCCAGGGCAGTGGTACAAGCGGTTTAATGCCTTTATGACCAACAATGGATATTCCAGGAGTGCATTTGATAGCTGTGTATACTATAGGTTATTGTCTAATGGTTATTTTATTTATTTGTTGCTTTATGTGGACGACATGCTCATTGCTGCAAAGAGCAAGTCAAATATTAATGATTTGAAGAAATTATTGAATAAGGAGTTTGACATAAAAGACTTAGGTGCTGCAAAGAAGATTTTAGGGATAGAGATTAAATGAGAAGATGGTAAGGTTTACTTGTCTCAGAAAAGATACATTGAAAAGGTACTTGAAAGATTTAACATGCAGAATTATAAACCGGTTAGTACTCCTTTAGCTCCTCATTTTAAACTTTCATCTTTGATGTCACCTCAAACTGAGAAAGAGGTAGAGCACATGTCCAAAATTCCATATTCTAGTGCAATTGGTAGTATCATGTATGCTATAGTTTGTACTCGACCAGATATTGCTCAAGCAGTTAGCATGGTGAGCCGTTATATGTCCAATCCAGGAAAGGTACATTGGGAAGCTGTGAAGTGGATACTTAGGTATCTTAAGGGTGCTTCCGATGTTAGCTTGGTATTTAGTAAGAGAGCCAACATAAACTCTTCAGTTATTGGTTTTGTGGATTCTGACTTTGCAGGTGATCTTGTTAGAAGGAGGTCCACAACGGACTATCTCTTTATGCTTTCAAATTGTGCCGTTAGTTGAAAATCAATACTCCAATCTACTGTCGCTTTGTCTACCATAAAGGCAGAGTACATGGCTGCAGCGAAAGCAATAAAGGAAGCTATTTGGCTAAAAGGTTTGGCGTCTGAGTTGGGTTTGTCACAGGATAACTCATTGCTTAGATGTGATAGTCAGAGTGCTATACACTTGATTAGAAGTCAAAGATTTCATGAACGCACCAAACATATAGATGTCAGATTTCACTTTATTAGAGATGTTGTTGAGAATGAGATTGTCTTGGTTAAGAAGATAGGTACTAAAGATAATGCAGCGAATATATTGACCAAGATTGTTCCTTTGTCCAAGTTCAAGCATTGCTTAAGCTTGGTTGGCATTCTCAATATTTGATTTTTGGTCCTTAGGGGCCTTGGCAGGAGAGCAGCTTTGTTTTGGCTTTTAGTTATCAAAGTTTTTTGGATCATTCCTTGTTTCCTACACCAAGTTTGCTCACGTAGGCTTAAGAATGTTGAAAAAAGTGTTTTGATTTTGGTTGGAATTCAAGCCAAGGTGGAGATTTGTTATGTTTGTCTTGTATTCTGGGTCAATCCATATCCAAAAGTGGATCTAACCAGACCTGACAAATTTTGAGTTCGATCCGAATGGGCGAAAAAAATAAGGATTTGGTTTGTGAAGCGAGAGTTGGGCCGATAAGGCGTTTTTTCTCTAGAGCATCATTAGGGTTTCCTATATTATGAGGGTTGTAATTTATACTCTTTATCTTGAAAATATATATATATTTTTTTTTGCGTCATTCTTCCCATGGACGTAAGTTTCTCACAAAGTCAAACCACATTAAATTGATTCTTGTTCTCCTTTTATTTTCTCCTTTGATATTTTGGTTACAATATTTGTTTTTGTTTCCGTTTTGCACTTACACCTCTAAAGGAGTATAATATAACTCATATTAGGAAGTGAAGAGCTTATGATAAGAACTAAATTGGCCTCCAATAGCTTGAGATCATGGGACATGTTTCCCTAGGATTCTCATTTTTTCTCTATATAAAAATAAAGAAAAGATAAAGAAGGGGTTTCTATATCCTTATTTTAAGACTTTCTCTCTCTATACACCCTTTCTATGTTTTTTTTTTTTTTTTTTTTTTTTGTGCATCGAAACCTCCTATCCAATTAGTTCCTAAGATCTCTTGATCTTTCTTTTCTTTATCTATATATTTTAATCATCACATTTATATCATGCATTCTCTATCACTGGAATGAGATAATTACTCTCTCATCAATTATATTTCTAGTATGGCCAAGACAATAATCTTCAAGGCATTGTCATGATATCAATAATTTGCAAGACTACTATATATGGTCATAAAGCAATTGCAAATCCATTTCATTGACAATGGATATCGCAATTGCATTTAACAAAACACTAGTATTGGAGATCATATGTTAGGATCTTGTAAACACTTTTCGTTTATTTCTTTGCTGAAATTAGTTAATACTCTCGATCAGCTGTATATGCTTGCCTTTCTTTTTCCTTAATTTAGTTTCAATTGGTATTCGAATTTGAATTTGAGTGTTCTTAATTTTGGAATTGGTTACAATATATATATATATATATATAATAAAGTTAAATTTAAGAGTTATTTAAAAAAAAATTTCTTTATATGTCAAGTAATTTTTTTTAGAATTAAACTATCTCATTAATTTTTTTATACGTTGTTGTATTTTTAAAGATTTCAAATTATAATTTATATGAATTAGTATATTTAATATTTTTATTATTATTATTTTAGTTGATTTATATATGAAAAATTATATATATTTAAAATTATTATAAAATGATATTTAAATTTAATAAAAAATAATAATAATTTATGCATATTAAATATTTAAAAAATATAAGTTGGATAAGAAAAATAAAATAAAATAAAATAAAATCTGTGTAAAGCGTGGACCAGCATTATCATTAAATCAATTGCTTTCTAGGCCAACAAACATCAAACAATCCGATTTTATCCTCTTCTCTAATTTTTTTTTAATGTGTTATATTATTTATAAAAAAAAAATAAATATAAAAATACTTTTAAAAATAAATAATACAACACGTAAAGAAAATATGAAAACAAAAAATAAAATACAAAAGGAGATAAAAAAATTCGGACCGGCAAATAAAAACAAATTATTAAATCAACAGCTTCCCTATTCTTCAGTGAAGTAACTAAGAGGGATTAAGAAGAGTTATGGTACCCAAAAATCTTTAAAATATATATATGTATATGAATTTTTTTTTAATTTTTTAAATTGGACCTCCCTAAATTTTTTTTTTTTAATTTATCTTTTAATTTATTATTATATTAATTTTAGCCCCCTGAAAAGAAATTTTTAATTTTGCCCCTGCTTTTCTTTATGTTAATCTTACCGTGAATCTGGATTGGACCGTTCAAGACTGGGATATTCAATCTATCCTTGCCACTGATTTCCAAGCCCAAAAATCCTGATGAATACTTACCACAATTTTGCAAAAGATAAATAAAAACTAAACGTAGAAAAGCCCAAAAATTCCAGACTTGGGCCTTATAGAGCACATATAAAAAAATTGAAAATATTACACAAATATATCTTTTTTTTTTTACTTTTGTTTCAATTTTATGATTTTTTTTATTATTTTTTTTAATATATGTTTGATATATATGTAGTATATTTTTGGTATATGTTTGATATATATTTGATATATATTATATTTTTAAAAAAATATTTTTAGATATACAGTATTGTTGAAAAAATATTTTTAGATATGCAGTATTTTTGAAAAAAAAAATTAATAATAAAAATGAAATATTTTTTATTTATTTTTTTAATATTTTTAAAAAAATCTCAAAAAATTTATTAATATCATACTATATACAATTTTTTTATTTTTTTTATTTTTTATTTTAAAAAATATAATTTTTAATAATTTTTTATAAAATATATAATATTTTCGAAAAAAATATTTTTACAACAATAAAAATAAAAAAAAAATTCTTATTTCAAAAGATTTCTCCTTTTTTGGGCTGATTTTTATTGCATTCCTGATGAATACTTTAAATGCATCTGGACCTAGGCTTTGTCGTATGATGAAGTATATTGAATCAAGAACTTGTTCATATTGAATATAACAAGTGATTTTATTAAATTTGAGGAATATATTAAGGTAAATTTCAAACCATCATGGAAATCCAAAAGAGAGAGATTCAAAGTTTTTTTTTTTTTAATAAAAAAATGCTCTTTTATTTTTTCATTTATCTTTATTATTTTCTCTTTATTACTTTCATATATATATATATATATAATTTGAAATGTCCTGTGTATTTTAAATATATCTTATTATTTTAATCATTATAATATTAAAATTGAAAAATTAAAAATAAATATTGTAAGGATATATAACATATTAATAATATATTAAACTAATATAATAGTTTATACTACAATAATCAATAAATATTGTTTGTGGGTGGCTAGTGGTAGAGCAGTCGCACTCCCACTCTCTTGGCCACTTTTTTGGCCTACAATAGAATAAATCAAATCAAGTATTGATGAATTATAAAAATAAATATAATTAAATAAAGATTATTATCATATTAACTTGATTTAAATTTTTATTATTAATATGATTAAATTAAAATATTATAAATAATTAAATAATTTACTTTTTTTTAATTATCTAAATTATTCATCAAATAAATTTTTTTATAGGATCAGAGTAAGTTTCTATCATAACCTATTAGAATACAAAATTTATTATTAGGCTGATAACTCATCAAACTATCAGAATATTAATTTATTCGAATTGTCAAATGACAACTGTATTATGTCAATTATCATTTGAGGGGGAGTATTAGAAAAATAAAATCCCACATTAATATATTATAAAAATAAATACCAAAATATAACTAAATAAAAATTTATACCATATTTACTTGATTCAAATTTTTATAATTAAGATAATCAAATCAAAATATTATAAATAATTTACTTTTTTCAATTTACCTAAATTATCCCTTTAATAAATTTCGACAGCCTCTCTCCCTATTTTTCACCAGCTTTTGCTCATTTTAAATTTTCATTTTCACTTTCATCTACTTTTTCTTTCTCATTATCATTTTTTATAAAAAGTCAGCTCAATATATATATTTTTCTTTATGATATTTCTACAACGGTTAAATAAAAATATAATATTTATTTTAATAAAAGTGCAAAACTTAAAGTTACCAAGTCAATGGATATCAAAAATAAGTAAAATATAACAAGTTAAACAACTTTGATTCAAAATAATTATTTTACGTGAAATAATTTTAATTCAAAATTAAATATTAAATAATTATTTCATAAAATAATAAATTTATATTAATTTATTAAATATACTAAATACTTTTTAAATTTATGATATATAAAAATAATAATAATAACTATTCTATAGAATAATTACCCCATTTGGCAAACCAAACGAGCCTTTATACTATAAATTCAATCACTAAACTACAAGCCCAATAATAAGAAGAAATCCCACTTCAAATGATGAAGACGAATAGGGAAAGATAAATATATCATTCCTCTTTAAGTAGTTAGTTAACAAGCACTTAGGTGATATAACCAATGATTAAATAGATAGATACAATAACATTAACATTAATGCCAAGTAATTTGGTCAAAGCCATTGTAATAAAAACGACAAAATGAGAAACAAACATATCGGCAATGAAAAGAGACAATGCCTAACGCAAAAAACAGGTCAATATCATAAAAAGAACAATCAAGATGCCAATGTGAAAGTGTTGGCCATGCTCACTACAGGATATTGCATGAAGAGTTGAAGACAATTGAAAGAATTATCACCTATAATCTCTACGGGTTGCCTAATTCCCCCAAGAAAACCAAATTTAAAGATGAGGCGCAAATATCACCCTCGAAAATATATATGTATATATAGATTCATACCAGTAAACAAAGAACATAGCTAGAAGAGCTCAAGTAGGGAGGTTCCCCTTAGTAAAACATGAGTGCAAAACAATTCCGTTTTAGCAGAGACATACGCACCAAAATGGTGCACTTGTGATTGAAATAATTCATCAAAATGAAGAAAGCAACAAAAACAAGAGAATTGATATTTGCTAATCGTATCATATGGATAAATTCTGAGCAAGGAGGTTTTCCCAGAATACTGCAGTTGATCAAGCTCAGAGTCATGGCGCAAACTTATATTTACAACTTAAACTACAAAGAAATCAAACACAAAAAAGAGTTTCCACTTCCAAAGTTCTCTCAAGTAAACACTATGATAATTTACACATGAAAGAAAAGCAGGAAAAGAAAGAAAAACTATACCGCTTGAACTACATGCTTAACACTTACAGAGAGAATAAATGAGAGTACACCTTTCACACAATCTTATAGTACTGCAACTGTTTGTTCTGAAACCAAAGCTAAACCTTGCATCAATCTAACAATTTCTGCTGTATCATCCAGATAATATTTAGCCTTGCTGGGTTTTTTACCAACAGTACATGCAAACACTTCTGCCCTCGGAGCGATTGATGGGCCTGCCATGGAACTGGTAATTACCTCAAACATATCTTCATCAGATCGGTCATCTCCAATGCACAAAACAAAATCTGGTGACATGTCCCTTTCTTGCATCATTGAAAGCAGGCATTTGGCCACAAGCCCCTTGCTTACACCCTGCATACATATGAACTCATTAAAAAGACATCTGCAAAATTGTAATTCATATCAGCACCTTCTTAATTTAGTTGATTTAAGAAATCTTCAGATCATGAAGTATGATCCACAGGGAATCAGACCATTCTACTAAAAGGAAGAATGCAATATAGTCAAGCCAACCTAAAGGAAAGAATTAAATGCATGATTCTCTCCATTTCTTTGCCATGGTTAAAATGTTGAGTATGTGAACCACTCATATTACACTTTACAGTTAACATACTTGTGAGCGTGAGCACTGTGATTCATTAATACCACAATTAATATAGAGGGGGCATAACATGCATTGTTTTCAACCCTTTACTGGCTTTACACCAATTCAATATTATACATTATAGAATCTGGTAACTCTGTCAGTTCTTTTCTTTCATCAAAACTGCAGTCTGCATTACAGAAATGGCATCTCAAAAAAAGGACGAGGACAGAATCTTTACCTGCCAGATAGGTAATGCTTCTACCATCAACTACAAAAATATCAGTAACATGAGATGATCCAATCTTAGCCCAAGTAGGCCAACTAGGGGTGGGTTCGATTTGTATGTGGAATACTTCTCATGGTTTCTTTTTATATTTAATTAATTATTAATTTATTATAATCATTATGCAATTGTCAAACAATTGTGTACTTCAATGCTACCCAACCTGCCACAATAGGACTTACACCAATCTATATGCAGAATTAATGGACATGATCTTAATTCAAATACAGGTCCACAAGATAATGGCAGCAAATAGAGAAAACTGAAACCAACACTCCAACGTAAGAAAGGAACATTTGATGCAAACCTGAGGTTTAACCTCCACAGTATTTTGTCCACTCTTGACTGTTACAGGTTCATTGGCTAAGACACTTTCAAGATGATCAAGAAGTTCCTTAGCTTGACATGAACCGAAGTCCGGATCTGCATCCTCATAGCACCATACTAATGCAGTCTCCTTATCCTCAATAGTGGACCCATCAGTTGTTTCAGTATAAAGCTGTATCACAGGCTCTGCTATTTGCTTCCAAGCAGTGTCTGTTACCGGAACACACATTTCCCATTCCGCATCTCGCGTTAACCTGAAGCCATATGAAGATTAATTTCAAGTAAACCATGCTACACACAAATAATAATGACAAGTTCCAAATTCAAGCCAATTTACCTTAGGAAGCATCCATGTTCTGCAGCTAGTGCCAGGTTTTCACATTCAGAAAACCATTCATTCATTGTCTTGCGACTTCTAGCACTAACAAGGAAAACCATGTTATTTTTATCTCTGCACAAGCTATTAAGGATGTCAATTGACTTAGGAGATGGGCTCTTATCAATTGAAGCCTGCGGCATTAGAGTACCATCATAGTCCAGAAGAATTGCTCTAGTTGCGGTCCTCTTATAAGCTGACACAATGTGCTCCATCGAGAGCTTCCTGAAGTTTGGATCAAGAGCCACAACTCTGAAGCTTAATCCAAATCCAATACCCCAGCATCTCTTTCTTGGATGATCACGACATGTCCTCTCTAAATCCTGAAGGAAACTACGTGCCCAATAACCAACATCATGAGTACTAACATATTTGTAATGCTTGTCATGTCGGAGTTGTTTTTCTGGCTCAGCCATCTCTAGTGCACAGTCCATAGCATCAGCCACTGCATCAATATTCCATGGGTTGACTCGAATTGCTCCACTCAGAGATGGAGAACAACCAATAAATTCAGAAATAACCAACATGCTCTTCCTCAAGGCAGACGATTCTAGTCCCAGCACTATATCCAATCGTTCATTTCCTTGGCGACTGATTATGTATTCATAAGGTATGAGATTCATTCCATCCCTTACAGCAGTGACCAAACAGCACTCGGCAACAACGTAATATGCCACTTTTTCATAAAACTTCAGCGGTGCATCAATTAAGATTATAGGATCATATCCAGGCTTCCCAAATACTTCATTGATCCTCTTCACAGTGGAATAAGTCTCAGCTTGGACTTCTTTCACATCATTTCCTTTGCCCCTTGCAGGATTTGCTATCTGCACCAACACTACCTTGCCTCGCCACTCAGGGTGCTGCACAAGCAACTGTTCCATTGCCAAAAGCTTTAAACTTATACCTTTAAAAATATCCATATCATCCACCCCTAGCAACATTATCTGACCCTGATCATAAAACTGCTTAGTAAGCTCCACAACCTTTGCTTCGGTCTCAGGAAGCCTTAAAACTGATTGAAGCTGACCCATATGAATACCAACAGGCAAGATTTTGATGCTTACAGTCCTACCACAATATTCAAGGCTTATGTATCCCCTCTTGGATTCATAGGTAAGACCAAGCATTCTACTACAGCAAGATAAGAAATGCCTTGCATAATCAAAAGTATGGAACCCAATCAAATCAGAATTTAATAGAGCTCGAAGAAGCTCTTCTCTAATAGGCAATGTCTTATAAATCTCTGATGAAGGGAAAGGGCTATGGAGGAAAAACCCAAGTTTCACCCTATTAAACCTCTTCCTAAGGAAAGTTGGCAGCACCATGAGATGATAGTCATGTACCCACACAAAATCATCTTCTGGGTTAATTACCTCCATGATCCTATCAGCAAAAATCTTATTTGCAGATACATATGCTTGCCATAGTGATCTATTAAACCGGCCACCAAGGTCAGGTGACAAAGGCAACATATAATGAAACAAAGGCCACAACTGTTGCTTACAAAATCCATGATAGTACCTGGAAAAAAGATCAGGAGGAATAAATGTAGGCACACATTTGAATGTCTCCAAAAGAATTTGTGAAACCTCATCTTGTTCACTTGGGTGAATTTCTTCTCTCAAACAACCAACATAAATAACTTCAATCTCATCATCTCCCAATCCATCTTTCAATTGAAGGTAAAGTGAATTCTCATCCCAAGTGAAAATCCAAGACTTACTACCATCTGATTTTCGCTGTACCCTTATTGGCAGTTGATTGGCTACAATGATAATTCGGTCTTTTTGGACTGAAGAAGATGATGGGTCGGAGCAAACACTCTCCGACGGGTCATCATCTAGGTCAGAAATTATCCCAGCCACCGTCATAATCCGTGGGATTCGCCGGCTCATGCGGCCAAACAACGGAGACTCTCCGGAGGCGAGCTCTAAAAGATTTGAGTATGACCTTGACACCATTTCTAGCTAATTAAGCTCTTTGTCTGACAGTGGCCGAGAAATCTCTCATTCGAAAAAAAAAATTCTTGCCTTTTTTTCAAAATTTAAGCTACTAAGATCTTGTAAACCCAAGAAATGAAGAACAATAAATATTAGAAGAAGATGGCCTTTTTCAAGATTTACTCAAACAAGCTCACTAGTTTGCTCCAGCACCAAAAATTCTTCAAGAACAAGAGAGAGAAATCAAACCGTGTAATAGGGTATTGAAAAAGGAAGAGAAATTTGAATGAAGATAGATAGAAATGAATCAAACAAAACAAAAGGTTGTGATAGAACCAAGATGTTTCCAGCTATCAAGATTAAAAGGAGAGAGAAATAAAAAGGAATGGAATAGATGCAAGATTATAGAGCTAAAGAAAAATATACTGCCGCAACGACCAGATATCCCACTAAAAATTGTTACAACACTTGCTCTATTTGAGATAAAAAAAAATAATAATAATAATTTGAAGTGAAAGAAATAATAAAAGTGACCAACCAAACATCAATTTAAACAAAGACCACCCGAATTTAATAATAATAAATAAAAAAAATCAAGAATAGTTCAACAAATTATCAGGTTCTTGAAAATGGAATTCCATTTTCTCTTTTGTGGGGTAGCAAATTTGATATTTACCAAACCAAAATAAAAATTATCAAGGAAAAAAATCTAAGTTGCTAAGGCTAAGATCTTTTCTCTGTCTCTCCTTTTTTTTTTTTTTTTTTCGAGGGATGAAAAAGATTAAAATTTGGTAGCTTTTTATGTGGCTCTCTCAGTGAATCAATCTCAAGTCCGCCCTTGTAAAGACGGCCCCAAGCTAAGAGGGAACATTCGATAACAATGATAATGAAAAATTGTAAAAAGGTCAAAAAAAAAATCCAGACTTTTCACATTGTGTTCTATTGAACTTTTTATGAATTTTTTAGTTATATAAACTGTTAATTTTGGATAACGGGCCAAAAGGTAAATAAAATGAGGTAAAACTCACATGAAAAAACATTGATTTTAAAATAGGTTTAAAATCTAATAATAGCTAAAAGTTTGAGTTAATTATTAAATAATTATTTTTTAATTATATATATATTCTTTATGATTTTATTATTTTTTTACTGTAAAATTTATTTTTATATTTTAATATTTACCTCTCAAGTGATAACTGATAATTGATAATTCAATTATCACTTAATAATTTAAGTATTATAGGTAAAGCATTCAAGTATTATAGGTAATTTGATAATTTAATAAGTTACTATCTCACAAATAATTAATAAGTATTTGATAATTTGACGGGCTACTTGGTATTTTATTTGATATTTGATAATTTGATAGATTATTAATTTCCAAATAATTTGATAATTTTAATAATTTTAATTGAATATTAATGAGTCACAACGCAACAAATCAGATAATAACCTGCTCTCATAGAATGTTAAATTTTTTATACATGTCAATTTTAATTTTCACATAAATAAATGTAAAATCATATGCAGTTAATTCTCCCTTTAGGTTAATGGGCATTCTGTTATGTGTGGTTTTCTATCCTACATGGGTTTTGGAATCCATTTTCAAATATGAGAGAAAATTACTACTTTGTTCAGTTCATTATCACCAAACCAAGGCCTCCACCTTGCATGCCATCGCCAATATGCCATTGTTGATCAAGAAGCTCAGTGTCGTTAACAAGCCTAGCAATGTCTACAACCAAACGATCATCACAGGCTTGAAATCGACTTTTGTTCATCCTCGTTAAGGCCAAAGAACAGCCTTGACAAGCTCAATGGCAAGAAACTCTTTTTGGCTCCAACGAAATAATCTTTTTATTTTAAAAAATTAACTATTTAGTATCTAATAAAGTACTGTTTAATCCATTTTTCTTCGTTTTCTTTATTATACTTTCATTTTCTTTCAAATTTTTTCATTCTCCTTTATTTTTTTTCCAATTTCATAAGAATAATAATATATGATGAAAAATGTGTCCCTTCTAAAATTGAATAATGTGTCCTCTTCCTAAATTTTTTAGATTCGCCCCTGCATTTACTCTTTGATCAGTGATGAGCCCAGGCCATTAGAGGCCAACACGGGTGAAACACAAAAACCAGGTCGTAGTTTTCATTCGCGACAATCCCGTTCAACCACCTCCATCGAAGCCCAGCTCGTCAACAGTGATTTTCTTGAGCGGCGAATCTCAGCCAACCCACAGATCATTGTACCCTTGCCTAAATAAGAGGCAGCAAAGTCAATCAAATTTGAAGCAGACCCAATACAATGCTTGGTCTCATCAGGGTTAGGGGCTCATCACATTCTTGAAGAGCATCTAAAATTATCAACTTCATGGTAAAACTATCAGCAACATGAAATATTTCTTTCAATTAAGAAATTTTGGCAGTAGAAATTAGCAGATTAATCGCAGCATAAATTGTTTTTTGGGCATTGTATCTTTAATATCTCATTGGCAACATAATCCCTTTTTTTTAACATGGATTGTCTAAAGAATTTTTTTTGGCTCCGCCCCTTTCTTTATAGTCAGATTTTCTTTTGGATAGCTATAGTTCCTAATATTACACCTGCGTGAGTGGCCACTTGAAACTGCAGCAAGTTCTGATTGACGATCATTGCCTCCATAATTGTCTCCCTCTCTCCTTCATCTCTCCTACTTCCTCCATTTGCTTCTTCTTCGACATTGTTTCTTCTTTCTCGTTCAGCTCCAATGGGTCCCTTATCGCTGCCCTTATCTCTTCGGTCTTGTAAACTCAATTTCACCGCCTCAAATCCCAGGTTTTGAATTAGGTGGATTAGGGAACTTGAGTGGGCGGAGGGCAGGGTAAAGGTATTTTAGGTATAAAAATTTATTTTATTTTATTTTTTATTTTGCAATGAAAAATTGTAAAAAAATTGAATAAAATGACTAAATAACTTAATAAAATTAAAATGCAAGAATAAATTTATTAATTTTTCAAAATACAGGATTTCATTTGTTATTTAGATTAAAATTTAGAAATTAAATTATGATTGGCTTTTTTTTTTTTTTACTAACAAGTTGTTGTTGTATCTATTGTTTGAAAAATTCAGCCTCATCAAGTTTCTTTGTCATAAAAGGCTGAAGATTGGATGTGTGTATTTAATTCATTTGACTTGAGTTCAACATAGTATGGATTTTGTGCGTTTGATGATATTATATAATATCGCTTTAAATCATGTGTTTTTGAGATAATAAATACACTGAATTTTTTTAAAAAAATCCTTCTTATAAAGTGATTTTTAACTTACATCATTAAAATATAATTAATTTTACATAATTTTACAATTTATATCACATTAAATAGTAATTTTATCTCAAATTATAACTCTATTTTTACCATCATTTTTTATATAAAAAAAATCTTTTTATATTCTTTTTTATCTATTTTATACGATTTATTATAATTTTTCACTATTTTATAATATTTTACTAATTACTCATAAATAAATATGTTTCACATATTTATTAAAAAAAATTAATTATTAAATTAATAAAGTGATAATATAACAATTTAAATTGAATATATAATATAATAATTGATATTTATAATTTGTATTATTTTAAATTCTTATATTATATATCCAAATTAATTAATTTTCTTAAAATAAGATGTTTTTTATAAAAATTTAAGTAATTTTAATTTTATTGCTTGTATTTAATTTAAATATTTATGTAAGAATTAATATATATATTTGAAAATTTTTTTTATTGAAAATTACAATTTAAATATAATGAGGTTTTTTTATAAATTAAAATTTTTAAAATTAATTATTTGTATAAATTAAAAACTAAATAACAAAAAAAAATGAGTTTATTTGTAAAATTTTAATTTTAATTATAAGTTTTTTATATATAAAAATTAAATAAAAAAAAAAAAGAGAAATATCATTGATAAACAGTGTATTTTACTGTTTATCACACTATTTTGTAGTGATGAGATGGAGTCCGGTTGGAGTAACCATTTTACTATAAAATGGCGTGAAACGCTACTTTGTAATATCTTGGAGATGGCCTAAGTATTATTTATAATATTTTTATAATTATTTATTATTATTATAGTTATATAAATATTAATTTAAAAATATTTTTATTAATAATAATATTTATAAAATAAAATAATATAAATTTATATCAACTATCAACTTTTAAGAAAAAATATTAAAATCAAATTTTTCAAAACAATAATTATTTGAGCTCTTAATAAATATTATTTTTTTAGATAAAATACAATTTAGTTTTTAGGTTTTGACTCGAAATATAATTTGGTGCTTGTATTTTGAAAAACTCATCAACGTGTTCCTGTATTTTAATTCCGTAACACTATTTAACCACTCAATCAATTTTTTTATATTTTTCTGTTAAAAAATAAAATTAAAAAAAAAAAAGAAAAAAAGAAAATAACATGTTATGACCAAAATACCCCTATTGTAAATCACAAGCACTGTCTAGTGTTCTCTTCATTCGCCAAACTCCACCATCTTTCATTTACTTCTCTCTCCCTGCTTTCTTTCTCAGTTATGAAAGAAATGGTCAGAGATGAGCCTCGATCCATGGTCTCTGCTGCTCTTTTCTGCTTGTGGAAGCTATTTGAGGTGGCAGCAGCCGTTCAATCGCAATCGTCCGCATAGATAGGGCGCCGTCCATCTCTCCTCCTAGAAGACTTTGCCGCCATTGCCGTCCATTCCTCGTTCAATAGCCTCCATCACCGTCGCCTCAAGAACGGAGACAAGCGAAGCACTCCACGAGCAACGATGATCTAATTTGATGGTTGGATTTCTAAAAAAGTTTCTATGAGACTTTGGGTTTTATTATTGGATTTGTGGAATTGAGACTGGTTAGATTTGTGTAATCGAGATTGGTTGGAATTCAAACTGGTTGCTCATGGTGTTGATTGTTTTTCTCAAATTTTTTATCAATAGAATCAATAGTTATTTGTTTTAAAAAAAATTAAGGTGATTGAAGAGGAACGTGTGATAATTGCGAAATCATTTATTCATATTTATGGAGTTTATTCTATTTTGGATCATGAATCTACGGCTTTGGCTTTAATTTATTGATGCGGTGGCTATTTTGTCTTGTGAGGCGGGTAAAGGTGATGTGCCGGGTAAAGGTGATGTGGCGGCTTTTAGTTCCATGGATATTGGAGATGGCTGTCACATCCCACATTATAGGGCTGTGACGGTCTTAGGGTACGGGATTAGGTTTCACAACCAGTACCACGAAGAACCCCAATTACATGTTATTCTAATTAACCATTTTCACAAATATATATATATATATATATTTTAACTCCCTAAATTCTGTGAGAAATCGGACAGAGTCTCCCCTAAAATATTAACATTAACCTCCTACAAGAACAATTTCAAATACTCCCAATATTATTCATCCAGTCTCAACTATTCTCCAACTCAATTAATAATTTCATTCACAACCAAAATATCAAATCCAATTCATGCAACTAATTTATGTCACAAATACTCATATTATTTTTCATAAATAATTTGATAGAATATAAGCTCATCTTAACGTATCCATACATACCATTAAGATGTGCCTCTATCCTACCGATGCATTTTCATTACAAAAGTAGAGAAACATACCGTGGCGCACCTGTGCGTACAGTGTAAATCACACAAGTGTACAAAATAGTTACAACCCAAAAATAAATACATGCACCAATTAATTAATCACAACATAACTAACGGTCACACATCATGGAGTACTAATACTATCTAAGAGGGCTATACATAAATCCTCGGTTGGAGCAAGAAGGAAGAAGTAGCCGAAGATGTCGGTCTCACTCGTACCCTGAAAAACATTTAACAACGTGGGGTGAGTATAAATACTCAGTGGATAAATAAATATGAAATACATTAAAACTTAACCTGCCAATTTGCCCATATATGACCATTTCCTGAAAATTTCACAATTATTCCAATAATGCGTGCAACAAATATAAGATGGACTATTATGCATATTGGTAATACAGACTAGGGTTTAATAGATAATATAAATACATCTCCCCACCAATACACCATATCCAATAGTATAGTCATAAGGAGGATCAGTCCTTATGGCATAGAGCCTTAACCCCCCTCTAGCTAAGGTCTAATAGATACCAGTGTGCACACAGTCAATGAATTCTACCACTGTATCATCGTAACAGTCCTGTTATATTACCATATGCAACACTTTTCAAATATTATGAATATGCAACCAATATATATATATAATGTGATGTCAAATACTCTAAATTTACTATTCTAAGTATGTTTGAAGCAATCCGGGACCAACTTATAAAATTGGCATGTTGGGCCTGGTTGGGCCGATCGTCCCATTTAGGCCCACTTTGCTATATCGGTCCGAAATTGGTCTAATATGGTCAAAGGTCATTTGTCATGTTCAAATACATGCATACTAAGTTAAAAATGCCAAGCATATTTAAAAACCTACATTTTACGCAAAAACAACCAAATTGCCCTTGCAGGTCCCACTTGGCCTAAAGGTCCACAACCTTTTTCTTTCCTTTTGAGGACTCACCTGTACGAAACCCAATTCTCCGATAAAACTATATAAAGTCGCAAAACTCAAAAATACACATTAAAACACAATTTCATCAAATTACTCATTTTTCGAAAAAAATTCGTTACTTTCGCACTTTGAAGCTAGCATTCACAGAACATCACCATAACAGCAACAAATCAACTTTAGACTCCATTTTCTTTCCATA
>CANXYC012809280.1:0-18867 GCA_948193065.1 Aleurites moluccanus
AATTGGAGAGGCAGAAATTAAGGGATGGAGAAGCCAGCGATGAAGAAGAGGAGTACGAGGCCAAAGAAATAGAAGTTGAGGAGTTGTTGGATGTTTCAGAGGAGGTTCTTTCTTTTGAATTTGGACAGGAGTAAGCCCGTATTAGTAATATATACTCATTTATTCAGGTTGAATTCAACGTGAAGCATTGAAGTTGTGCAGAGAAGGAAAAAAGCTTGGTTTTGGGGTCGATGTTTTAGTTTGTGTTTGAATTTGCTGTTAGGGACACTCGTGATTAATGCTTTTCTTCATCTAACATCCCTTTGGATTTGTATTAATTTCTTAAATTTTGTTAGCCCGGATAAGGATTTCACTTTTGGTGCTTGTTCTTATTGTGGAACCAACTTTGGAGGTCGATTCATTTTCGTCGTATAATTTTTTTTTTTCACTTTATTTTGTCTTGGTCGGAAGTCGCAAGAAATCCTTTTCATTTTACTTAGTTTATTTCGTATAAACTTTAACCTTTAGCTGGACAACCAACGACAAGCAGGTAGATTAATTATCTTCTTTTATTTATTTATTTATTAATTATTAGCGAGAACGAATTGATATGGGTGCCGTTGGTACTTTGGTGAGACTTGACAGTTTGATTGTCAATACATTTGGAATTTATATTTGGTTAGAATTTTCCTTTCAACTAGTTGTCTTGTATGGTTTATTAATAATGAACATCAAAGACTTCCAATTGTGTTGTAACCAAGTTCTTTATTCAGGAAAAGAAAAAGAAAAAGAAAGATTCAAGACTAGGATTTTGCTGGCTCTTTGAATCTGAACATGGTTAAGGTGATAAGCATTCATATTGACTTTCCCCATTGTGAATCTTTTGTTGAAGGGTCATGCGTACGCCAAGATTGCGTCATTGCAAACTCTATTCATCTGAATGCCAAAGCTTCCAATAGGACAACTGAATGCAGCCATGGAACTAGAAGCCAACGAAATATGAACCTTTTTATGTAAAAAAGAAAACCCAATAAAATGACCATGTCGTACAATCCATGGTCAAAATGAAAACACTTGTTCCTGAGAATTGAATTCACATTTGATTTAATTGTCATGCCTGTATTCATATGTTAAAAGCAAAAAATCAATAGGCCATTAATAATACTAAAATCATTTTTAAAGTAAAAAAAGTTTTGAGTTTCGAGTCTTCAAAATAGTATAAAATAAAATTAATTAAATAATTAATTATAAAATTAGATTAATTAGTTAATTAAAAGAAATATATAAAATAGTTTTATTGATGCAATAATTTTTTTTTAATTGTAATATTGTGTTTAAAGTCTTTTAACAACCAGCAATTTAACCTTTTTCTATTTCCATTTCCTAATACCAATCAAGTAGAAGATATATGCACCAACTAATATTAGCAATAATGCCGAGTTTAGAGTTAAGGATTGAAATGATTTGATTTTTATTGGTTGGTAAGAGAAGTAACAAAAAAGAAACAGCAGATGATTGGAATCGTTGCCTAACTCATTTACGGTTATCGTTTCTTTCCCTTTTTTTATTCTTTCACGATGGAGCTTATACATCTGATTGTGAATTAGAAAAAAATGAAAGGATTGGAAAAGATAGGCCGTAGCGTATCAATCCTCTTCTATCTATGGGGATAGATTCCAGCATTTTTCCACTATACACCAAAGATTCTTCTCTCTCAGATTCCTTTTAATTTTCATTGCACACTAAACTATATTTAACATTTGGCCTACAACTAAACAATATTTCAAATATAAATCAATGACCAACTACATAATTTAAAAAATTTAGATATAATTTAACAGTAAATATATATTATTTAAAAATAAATAAATTTCGAGAAAAAATTTATTTTTCGAAACTTTATTGGTTAAACTAATTTATGCAATTACAACCAACAATTAGTAGTTCATTTGAGAGTTTGACTTCACTTTTTTCCATCTCATAAGTGTAAGTATAATAATGTTAGGTAATAAACCTCATTCCTTCATGATATTATTATCATATTCATTTATGGATTTGGTTCAATTGCACTTTCCTTTCAATATTAGTTATGCTTTTTGTGGTCTTGGGTTAACTCAAATTATTTATTTGTTTATTATTTTTAAAATTAATAAGTTAATTTTTTTTTCTTTAAAACAGTTTGATATTTAATTGCTACTAATTTCGATTAATATATAGTCGTATGTTTTAATATATATATATAATCACAATTTTAAAAATATAGGAAAAAAAAATTCGAAACTATTCTCAACTACCAATAGAGAAATCTAAGTGGGCAAAATTGAGCACTAGCTCGCAGTTATATAATAGATAAATTATAGACTATATGTTATAGTAGTGGCGACAATGGCCTTCCCACTAGGCTATTTATGAAGTTTTTGATAGAATGATTGTTAAATGTGTAATTAGTATAAAAGTGTGATTGTCAAATCATCAATCGCTAAAAGCAGCTTATAAATGTTTATGAGATTTGCCGATTGAATTTTTTTTTTGTTATAATCGAAATTTTTAGTTGGCCAATCAAACAACATAAATTTTTTCAATTAGCGATACACATGCTGACAATCGACAATTAAAAGTGTTTCGTTGGCCAACCAAACAATTCCTTATTAATTGGTGAAGTTAAATTCTTCTGAACTCATGAGAGATCCTAATCTATCCATTAATTATTATGAAAGGCATTTTCAACTAATAATTAATTAATTGCAATTCCTAAACATAAAATTTGCAATGTACTACTTTAAGAAAAATAATAGCACTAATAATAAATAAAGCATGCAAATCTCAGGTTAATCCATATATTCTTATTTGAATCTTAATTATGATATTATAAAGTATTTTTTTAATATTTTTATAATATTATTTTCTATTTATTTTCCTCATTTAATTTGCTCTAGATTATTATATGAAAAATAAATAAAAAATTTTGAACTTACATATTAAATATCTTATTAATTACTTCTTATTTATATTAATTATTTTAAATACTTAAAATTATTTAAAAAATTTAAAAATTTATGAAAATAAATAAATGTAATAGTGAGTTTAGAGAAAGTAGAGGCTTTATGTATATATATATATATAGATTGTATTAAAACATTAAATAATTATTAAAATTTAAAAAAAAAAAATTAGAAAAATAGAAACCTCCATCCGAGCAATATCAAACTATCTGCACGTACAAGAAATTAATTCTTACAATATTTTTTTAAGCTCTTGTCTTATTTTACAGTATATAAATTTCATGAAGAATAGGGTATCTAATCACTCTATAAATAAATCAATGAGAATCCTTTAATTTATTGGTTTCAATCCCTTTCAACTTATAAACATCAAGTGAAAGTTGCTAATGCTTTCACTCATAATTCAGTTTTGGACAATCATTTTGGCTGCAATTTGTTGCCGTATTGTGGACCCAACTCCTACATGACATCACACGCAAAATTATTATGAAAATTATACATTGGCCAATTTAGATTTGTAGTTTAAAGTATTATTTGATAACATAACTTAATATTTAAAATTAATATTTTTAGTATTCAATCGTTTTAAATTATTTGATATATAATAATTATTTTAAAAATATTAATTAAATTAAAAAGTATTTAAAACGATTCATCCAACACTTAAATTAATTTAAGTACATCAATCATTTAAAATTTTGTACTTAAATATCAACTAAGCATGATGAAAGTTTGGTGCAATTTTAACTAATTTGTGATAAATTTAACTAAACTACAAATCTAAATTTTAACTAATATATTTATCATTTCATTCTTTTTAATAATATAAAAAGCAAAAATTTTAAAATTTAAATTTCTCATTTATTATTATAAAAATTTTCACTAATCTAATAAGAGTTATTAAACGAAAGAGTTATCATGTTATATAAATATAATTGTGATTAAAAAAGAATTCAAAGGGAGAGAAGGAGAAAAAGTGGTTACCGCTTAAGAAATGACACCGGGTCAAATTTGATACGAATTTTATAATACTTGAATTCGATTCGTTTAAAAATAATATTACTCATATCTTCACCTGTCTCACTTATCTGTCCTATTTAGTAAGTGGGTTAGGATTGATAATACATGTTTAAATATTTTTTTTTAATTATTTTCTAAAAAAAAATTTAATATTATTTTTTTTATATGTATATATTATTTAATATAATTTATATTTTATATAAAAATAATTATAAATTAAGTATAAATATAGTCTTAAAAAATAAAAATATGTATAATAGAATTAGATTCAGGATGAGTTGTCCTATTATATGAATCTGATGTGAACCTGATTCAGGTATAAACTAAAATATATGTCATTGCCACATTTATTAAATAGAGCAAATATTACATGTCTTACTAAGATCGAATTGAAACAGATACTCAACGGATGGATAACATTATCATTCTTACGTCTAAAAAAAGAGAGACAATAAAACCTCTATGAATTAATATTTTTAAAACTCATAAATTTTATTAATTAAAATAAAATATAAATTAATTGAATATTAATTTAATTTATTAATATAAATCGGGATTATAAAAAATTATTACATAATATAAATTTTTAACATATTGAGGTATTAAAGCATATGAGAGAGAGTGTGTGGTCACCACATAATGCTAAAAAAGAGGGATATCAGAATATACTTCATTTATTCTTTTATATAAGTCGATTTGGTGGAAGATACAAAAATTAATAAATTAATTATTATATTTTAATTTTAATATAAAATAATAAATATAGTCCTATTTATTTTTTTATTATCATTAATATTAAGAAGATTTCAAAATTAATTGAAAGTATAAATTTAATTTTTAATTCAAGGTAAAATTAAAAAAATAATAATAAATATAATTTTGAAATTTGAAAATGATTTATATAAAAAAAAAATTAATTTTTAAAATGATATATATAAAAGATTGAAAGGAGGATAATCAAAGCTGTATTTATTAACTGAAAGAAAAAGAATGAAAGGAGCATTTATTAAATGAAAGAGTTATCATGTTATATAAATGTTATTCTGATTAGGAGGGAGAGTGGTCACCGCCTAATGCTAAAAAATAAAAAATAAAAATAAAAAAAATAAAAAAATTAGAGCATATGAGAGAGAAAGTGTTGACAGCCTAATGCTAACAAAAGTGGGGTTGAGGTTACACATACCGTACTGTTTTAATTCAATAATTCTTTGATTTTGATTCGGGTTTCAATGTTTTTGGGCCTTATTGCTTCACGCATTTGGACCGGTGTCAACACAAACTCTAACTTGGTTATTATTATTGTTATTGTAAAAGATTAATTAGAGCTCAAACATAGAATTTTCATTTTTAATTTTTTTAATTAGTGATATCAACATATGAATGAATAGAGAAAAGGTTTGTTATAGTGGGTGACGTGTAAGGATTGATAATTAATGTACTGAATAATGTCAAATAGCCTATAAATATAACCAAAAAAGAATTGATTAAAACAAAAACACATAATTGAGGAGTTTGGTTCCAATGGCCACTTTCTTTCTCACTTCTTCTCCAAAAATTTCTCTATCTCTAAGGTGTTTTCTTTGTCTATGGCTTCTCTTTTTTAATATTTCATCTAATTACAAGGCTTCTTATGCCTTTGAAGGAATAAGGAAAATTGCAGAAGAAAGTCATCATCTTCTTCATCAACAACATACCCATACTATTCAACTCAGCTCTCTACTCCCTTCTGCTTCTTGCAAACCTTCCACTACTAGAGGTTCATCATTTATTCATATCTCTTGATTATTTTCTTTTAATTAACTTAATTTTCTCTCATGATTAATATTAATACATAGATTAAATTAATCAATTTTATTTAATTATTATAATTGATTACATCATTAATTATATTGCTATATATATATATATATTTTTGTATATTAATTTTTTTTAAACAAAGGATTTTTTTTATTAATTATTATTTAATTCCTAAAATTTATCAAAATTAATGAAATAATTTCTATATTTTAAAAAATTTATTATTTTGTTCTTATATTTAGATTCCGTTATATAAATTAATCATTCCATATAATTTTTTTATAAATTTCGTTAAAAAGATTAAAAATAAAAATAACTTTTAATATCTAAAATATTCTTTTTTATTTTTTTTAGATTAAAAATTAATTATTATTTAGTCCATAAAATTTATTAAAATTAATAAACTGATTCCTGCAAATAAAAAGTATTTTGATTATTTATAGATATTTAACGGTAAAAATGGACGCAAATGCTACTTCATATGACGAAACTAAAAGATAGGAATTAAATAATGAGTTTTTCAAAATATAAGAATCATTTTATTAATTTTAATTTTTTTTATTATTATCTCATGAATTATTAGATAAATGCTCCACTATTAAGCTGCTAATTAGTACTAACTCAATGGTTTTTATTACTATTACGATTACTATTAAATGAATGAAGAGAGATGGACTTTCTGCTTGGTGTTGATCTTGAAATTAACATAAAATAAAATCAACTTTTTTTTATTTGTTTTTTCCTTAAAAAGAAGGGAGGATTGTTTATCATTTCCAATATATAAAGTTGGTCGGCGGCCCTACGAGCATATAAAGTTTAATAGATAAATTTACCTAAATTTTATATATTTTTTAATTATATTTTATATTTTATTAATTTTATCCCAATTTAAAAATTTAGCTACAATTTTATCCCAAATTATAAATATAAGAAAATTTATAAATTAAAAAATCGAAAGGCTAAATTGATCCTAAAAATTATTGTATTATATTATCAATTTAATTTTTAAATATCAATTCAAGTTATTGAACTCTTTAATATTATAAATTTGATTAATTAAATCATTAATTTGATTAAAAATATTTTACTAAATTCACAAAGTTAATTGACTTAACTAATTTCTATCAAAATTTAAAAATTAAATTAATAATAAGCTATAATATGTTTGAAGGTCATTATCATTTTCACCTTTTAAATTAATAAGAAATTATTATTATTATTATTTTCAATTTAGAATAAAATTGAAAAAAAAAAGAATATAATTTGAAAAATATAAATAAATTTATCTATTAATTATATATAAAATTAAATCAGTACTATTTCTTGTTTGTTTTTGCGTAAGAAGTCCAATTTGACGACTACCTTGAATGTTATTTTAAATAAATTATAGTCTAATAGAATAATTGCTTAAATAAAAGGAAACTTCCTTTATGTGATTATTTTGTCCCTGGAAAGTTTTTAAGAATATGACAACACTCCTACAACTCATTGTTTTAACTTGTATATTACAACTATGCTTTAAAAGCATTGCATTTTCTCCTACTGTAAATGGGAAATTTGAGTATAGGTATATTTGGTGAAGAATAGACTGATTAATTTTTAGTACAAAATTATCATCTTGTTGCAAAATCCTTGACTTCAAGCGCAAATTTTGCTTAATATTGGAAGTGAAGAAAGATAATGAAAGGCCAACCGAACAACCACACACACACACATACATTATATATATGTCCATAACAATTAATTAATCAACTAAAAGTGAAAGAAATATGTATATATAGTGTGGTTTGTCTCATGGGCAATCCTTAATAATTAGAAATTAGGATATATCATACTATTTCAGAGACATCTTTATTAGCTTACTTGTAACTTTCATAGTACTATAGCAGCAATATATTATATGAAAAATATTTCATTAATTATGGTGTTTTACCTCTAATTTCTTTTGTTTAGTGGATTGGAGTCGCTTTTAAAATTGAAATTAATGAATTAAATTTATATATAAAAAAAATCTCAATTAATTACTTTTTCATAATCCTATTAGTAATGATATTTACATGGGTCAGGTCTCATAAAAATTGTTGTATATCCATTAATTTTCAGCGGTGGACAATAAGGTATCATTGAAAGTAGTTCACAAACACGGGCCGTGCTCTCAACTAAATCAAGACCAAGCAAAAACTCCAACTCATGAAGAGATCCTCCTCAGAGATGAAGCCAGAGTTAATTCAATTCACTCTAAGTTGTCCAATAACTCTGATCTGAAGGTAACATATTCAACTACTCTTCCTGCCAAAGACGGCAGGACCATCGGATCAGGCAATTATATAGTGACTGTAGGACTTGGCACTCCAAAAAAGGATCTTTCCTTAATTTTTGACACTGGAAGCGACCTTACTTGGACGCAATGCCAGCCATGTGCGAGTTCTTGCTATCAACAAAAAGACCCAATTTTCGATCCTTCTGATTCAAAATCATACGCCAATGTTTCCTGTGGTTCAACATTGTGTGCTTCACTAATTTCTGCAACGGGTATCAAAATACAACAAATTGTTGACAATGAGTTTTAAAATTTCCCATTAAATTAAAATTTTAATTTGATGCAAACCTTTGTTATGATAATTTTTAATTAATTGCAGGCAATTCATTTCGCTGTGCTTCCACAACTTGTGTTTATGGCATCCAATATGGCGACTCTTCTTTCTCCGTCGGCTTTTTTGGTAAAGAAAGATTAACTTTAACATCAACTGATATTTTTGATGATTTCTATTTTGGTTGCGGCCAAAACAATCAAGGTCTATTCGGCGGCTCCGCCGGTCTACTTGGACTTGGCCGTGACAAATTGTCATTAGTCTCACAAACCGCCCAAAAATACAATAAAGTTTTCTCTTACTGCCTTCCATCCTCCTCTAGCTCAACTGGATTTCTCACTTTCGGTGGTTCACAATCTAAGTCGGCTAAATTCACTCCTTTAGCCACAGTATCCACCGGAGCATCCTTTTATGGCCTCGATTTCACCGGAATCAGTGTTGGAGGTCAGAAATTATTAATTTCTGCAACAATATTTTCAAATGCCGGAGCGATCATAGATTCTGGCACTGTCATTACCAGATTGCCAC
Source organism: Aleurites moluccanus (assembly GCA_948193065.1). Lineage (NCBI taxonomy): Eukaryota > Viridiplantae > Streptophyta > Magnoliopsida > Malpighiales > Euphorbiaceae > Aleurites > Aleurites moluccanus. Next base: position 8,918 of record CANXYC012809280.1, read on the forward strand.
CGGCAGCATACTCTGCTTTAAGATCTACTTTCAGGCAATTAATGTCCAAGTATCCAACGGCACCTTCATTATCAATACTTGACACTTGCTATGATTTTACCAATTATAAAACAATCAGCGTGCCTAAGATTGGATTCTTCCTAAACGGCGGAGTTGAAGTGGATATTGACGCCTCTGGAATTTTTTATGTGAATAAACCGTCACAAGTGTGCTTGGGTTTTGCCGGAAATAGTGACGCAACTGACGTCGCCATTTTTGGGAATGTGCAACAAAAGACACTTGAAGTGGTGTACGATGGTGCAGCCGGAAAGGTTGGTTTTGCTACAGGCGGCTGTAGTTGATTCATATAATAAATGATGAAGTTAATTAGTATTAATCATTGATAAAAGGGGATTGGATTATGATTAATGAATAATGGGAAAAAAATGGATTTGTGATCTAAAAGGGGCAAATTAATCATAACAGATAAAGGGAAATTTGCAAGTTGTGTATACTAATAACTTCTCCTTTTCCTTTCATCTCTTTAATATAACATGCATTATAAATGTTGTTTATTGTCTTTTAGCAAATTTGATTGGATATTTGATTAAAAAAAAATTTGATGTATCTGTTAATTTTTTTTTTAATATCTCTATCAAATTCGTTTAGTTAATGATAATTATTAATTGTTAGGTAATTAAATAATATTATTTATAAAAAATTTAAATTTGAAATATTTTTGAAAAATTTCCAACTAATGTATTAAATTATTTTTCTCAAAATAATATTTAATATAAAGATAAATATTAATATTTATATTTAATGATAACTGAGGGGTGTTTGGTAAAACGAATCGTCAATCGTTAAAAGCATCTTATAATTACTTATGGGATTTGCCGATTGAAAAGAAATTTTATCATAATCGAAATTTTCAATTGGCAAATCAAACAACACAAATTTTTCCAATTGGCGATGCCCATATTAACAATCGGCAATTAGGGATATTTAGTTGGCCAACCAAACAGCCCCTAAATATTATTAATATTTGACAATTAATACTAATTTTACTAAATATTTATAACAATCAGTTATTAAGTAACATTTATCGACTATCGGTTATTACTCATCAACTAAGAGCTATTAGCAGTAACAGCAACTAAAACTAATCAGATAATTGAGAACTTTGGCCCATGGCCACTCTTTTTCTCCCATCTCCAATCTCTCTAATCAGCATCAAGTGATATCTTTATCTATGGCTTCGTTTCTTCATTATCTCATTCGATTATAAGGCTTATGCCTTTGAAGGAAAAAGAAAGAAAATTGCTGAAGAAAGTCACCATAATCTTCTTCTTCAACATGCCCATACCATTCAACTCAACTCTCTATTTCCATCTGTTTCTTGCAAAACTTCCACTAATAATAAAGGTTAATTTTTCTATCTCATTAATTAGAACTATCTAGTAGTAATTATTTTTCTTAATTTCGTTTGCTTTGCATAATAGTATGGTATGTTTATACTAAAATTGGACAAAACTGTTCCGCTAGTGAAAGTGAAAGTGAATAAAGGTTTTGATTGGTCATGGAATGCCCTTCACTTAGAAGCATATATTCTCTGAAGGTGATGTTCATCAAACAACACATATATAAATTAACAGGCTTTTGTTTTTGTTTTTTAATTAATTAGTGACAAATTTGAAATATCTATTTAATTATCTTTTATAAATTCAATATGGATTTAAATTTGAACTCAAAACTTTTAAACCTTTCAAAATGAATTTGATGCTACTAATTACTTGATTATCAAATTAAAGACATATCCAATTATTTGTGAAATAATAAAACTAAATCTTAGATTTTGTATCTCCAAAAAGATTGTTCCTTAGTGACTAAATGACTCAGAAGATACTTGGAGGATATAAGCCCTCTTTTCCAAATGATCCTCACGAAATTAATATACAATAAAATCATGACTTGTTTCACTTTTCCCCCTAAAATAAATTAAATTTTTTATCTAATTCATTTCTCTTTTCCTCCCCTAATATAATATTTACAGTTTTAATTGTTCTTAGCCCTTTGAGTCTATATAGTGCAAGATCAACTTATTAAACGAAAACTTCCATTCACAATATTAATTAATTTATGATAGGATGTATCCAACTAGAAGTGTATTGGGCAATCCGTAATTAGGATTATGGGTTATACTAAGTTAACTTTTATAAATTATATAGCAGTAGTGGATTCATTATTGTCACTTGTCACTTGTCAAGATCCATGCATGGAGTATTAAAGGTTCCATCGACTGATTATTTTCCTTCTAAAAAATGTTAAAACCACCTCTTCTTCAACCTCAATTCAAACTTCTAATCACGAAAATAAAAATAAGTGAGACTTGCAAGAGATCAGTAGTAGAAATTTTAATAATTTTATTTTTCATACTAAATAGTTTCTTAACTTTTTGCCATAAAGATATATTTTATATAGTGTATGAAATTTGATTGGCCATGTCAATTTATTGCTATAAGGATATGAACTCATCAAAATTGCTGTATTTCCGTTTTCAGTGGTGGACAATAAGGCATCGTTGAAAGTGGTCCACAAGCATGGACCATGCACTCGACGAAATCAAGGCCAACCATAAATTCCCACTCACGAACAGATTCTCCTGGAAGATAAAGCCAGAGTCAAATCAATTCACCCAAAATGTGAAGGAAGAAGATTCAACTACCCTTCCGGCAAAGAGTGGAAGCACTGTTGGATCAGGCAATTATACAGTAACAGTACGACTTGGCACTCCAAGAAAGGACATTTTCCCTTATATTTGACACTGGAAGTAACCTAACCTCACCTGGACCCAGTGTTAGCCTTATTTGAGATCTTGCTATAAACAAGAAGACCCAATTTTCATTCCTTCTTATATATCAAAATCATACACCAATATTTCCTGTAGCTCGACACTAAGTGATAAACTCGAAACTGCAACTTGTATATATAAATAATTTTTCTTTTATTACTTCATCCGTTCTTTTATATAAATCATTTTAAAGAAAGCTATAAAAATTAATAAATTAATTATTATATTTTAATTTTAATATAAAATGACTAATATAATCATATTTGTTATATGACTTACTGATTTAAAATATAAATTTGATTCTTAATTAGGAGTAAAATTAAAAAAAAAATAATAAATATAATCTTGAAATCTAAGAATGATTTATAAAAAAAAAAAAATTTTCTCTCTAAAATGACATATATAAAAGAATAGAGAGAGTAATTAATTAAATTTTGATTGGGTTTTAAACTGGCAATCTTATACCTATATGTTATAGGCAATTTGGCAACCTGTGCTTCCTCCACGTGTTTATGGCATCCAATATGGCGACTCTTTTTTTTCCGTCTGAAGGCTCACTTTAACATCAACTGATGTTTTGGACAATTTATATTTTGGTTGTCGACAAAACAACCAAGGTCTTTTCCGCGGCTCCTCGAGTTTTCGTGGACTTTGGCAGGCACAAATTCTCGTTAATTAGTCTCACAAGCTGCCCAAAAAGTACAATGAGCTTATTTCCTATTGTCTTCCGTCCTCCTCCAGCTCAGCACTCCTCTAAATTGGCTAAATTCACTTCATTAGCCACAATATCCGGCGTCTCCTCCTTTTATGGACTTGGCTTCACTGGAATCAGTGTTGAGAGGCCGCAAATTGTCAATTTCCTTATTAGTATTTTCAACTGCAGGAGTAGTCATTACCCGGCTGCCACCCACCCTGCTTTAAGATCAGCATTCAGGCGATTGATGTCTTAGGTATCCATCAGCACCATCATTATCAATACTTGACACTTGCTATGATTTTAGCAACTATAATACAATCAGCGAGCCTGAGATTGGATTCTTCTTTAATGGCGGAGTTGAGGTAGATATTGCTGCGACAAGAATTCTTTAAGCGAATGGTGTATATGTCACAGGTGTGCTTGACCTTCGCTGGAAATAGTAATGATAATGAGGTCGCCATTTTTTGGGAATGTGCAACAAAGGATATTTGAGGTGTTACAGACATCTGAATTTTCTGCCTTATTTTTTAAATATTTTAACAATTAATATTTTTTTAAATAATATGAGATATAAAATAAAATAAAAAATCTGAATTAGGCAAAAAAAAAAAAAAAATTGATTTTTGCTTCTTGAGGTTGTAGCTTATTTGAAGATGGTGGATTCGCGGTGACAAAGAGGATCCTGTTATGATTAATAAACAATGGAATATTGATTTTTTTAGATTCACATTCACATTCATCCAGAAACAAATATAATTCCATAAACAAGAAAACAATAATAGATATTCTCTCCCACAATAAAATAAAATCCTAATTATAAATTGTATAATTATTAAATTTTTTTTATCCATTTTAATATTTCAAATTTATTTATTATTTTAATTTTTATTTATTTTTATCAGTATAAATCTTTTATATATTTTATATGTTTCATCTCATATCTCATATTTTTTTTATATTATACACTACAATACTTATTTTTTAAAATATTTTGACAGTCGATATTTTTTATCATAAGTGATATGATATATAAAAAAAATATATAATATGAAATGAGACATAAAGAGATAGAGTATTTAGATTATACCTTTATAATTTTCTCGCATTATATATTTCTTAATTATTATCTCTATTTTTAATATATTTTTTAATGACATTATTATTGTAATGTTAAAATAAAATATAGTTTAAATTAAAAAATAAAATAATTAAATTAGGACACGTTAAAAAAAAGATTAAAATATTTATTATAAAACGGTGAGAGTAATATAATTATTGCTCAAATTTCTGTTTTGCCCCATTCTTGCTCGCCATTTTCCAATACTAAGCTCAATCATAGAATAAAAAGTTAAATCAGGATATGTACACCAAATGTTTTTATCAATATATAGCACTGACTTAATTATGATATATAAAGTTTTATAATATATATGGTCAAATTTTTTTATTTATTTTTTAGAAAGAGAATATGAAAGTACAAAAAAATAATTTAGTTTTACAATTATTTTAAAACTATACACATTTTATCAAATATTAGATGTATACTTTTCATAATCTTAACTAAATTTTTCATGTGAATATAATAAATATAAATATTAAATAATTTTGTATTTTAGAAATCACAAAGTAATTTATTTTAAATTAATATATTAATTTATTTTTTCTTGCATAAAGTGTATAATATAATTTTTTAAATAAATAAAAAATAGTATATATTATATTTGTTTATCATATAATTAAATTTTAAATAGCAATTTGCAAGGCGGCGGTCTTAAAAGTCTTACGTTCACAAGAATTAATCACGGGAATGAACGCGTCGACACAACTTCTGGCCACTTCTATAATAAAATGCAGTAACTTTTGTAACTTTATTCCGTTGTCTTGGACCCTACATTGCAACTATCACGGCTTGATTTTTGGGATAGAATTAATGAGAAAATATTTAATATAAATATATTTATTTTATTTTATATGTAATTAAAGTTGATAAATATTTATATAAATTTATTTTTATATAAATAAAAATTAATATTTTTATTTTACTTAATAATCTTTTAAAATTAAAAATTTATGTGTCAATTTTCATCCTAAAAAACTCTGCAATTCTTTTTCTATTTTTGTTATCCAACATAATTTGTAAAATCTTAGCTTACACATTTCTCTCATATTTAAAAAATTAAAAATTATTACTCTAAAATTAAGTATTTTTTTTAGAAATTATTTACAGAAAATACAAATTTAATTTAAAACTATTTTCATGAAAAAGTCTTTATCATCACTGTTAAGAAAAATTATTATTATTATTATTACGCTTAATTGGTTTGAATTTAATAGTCAAAAAAATTAATTATAATGACAGTTATATGTAATTTTTTTTCAATTGGAAAGACATTAATAACATAATGTAATCTCATATCATTTCCTTTTATTAATTATGTTTTCTATTTTTATATGTCTTAGGTTTGATGTAAGATGGATTAATTATTGTCTTGGACTTTAATGGCTAGTGAATTTAATTAAAAAAGAATCAAATTTGCTATTATCTATCTAAAAAACTATTAGATATATATATATAAATATATTTTCATCTCAATTATATACGAATAAAAATAATAAGCTATTTTTCTTTTTAATAATTTAATTTTTTATTTATCTATCATTTTCATGGTCATTATAATTGTCGATTTCCTAACTTGGTTTAGGGTTACCTGCAAGAAATAATTAATTACAAGGGGCATTTCTAGTTGCTTATAAATAGGGATGGACAATCTGGGATGTTTAATGAGTTATGTGCTAGTAAGGTAAAGTATAACAGAGAAAGAAGAGAAGATTCGTTCATGGCTACTTTTTCCTCTCAAAGTTACCTCCTTCATGCTTCTCTTCTTTATTTATCCATTTTCTTCCTTTTAGAAAAGGGCACTCTTGCTTTTGAAGGAAGAAAATTTGCTGAAGTTTACAAAAACCATCTTACTCGTACCATTCAAATCAGCAATCTTCTTCCATCAACTACTTGCAAACACTCCAACAAAGGTATATTTTCATTAACAATTAGTTGTATGTATTACGATTTGCTATTTATATGCATCATTATAATCATAATTAGTTATAGCAGAAGTACTGTTGATGGATGATGATCATTTAAGGTGCTAAAAATAAAAAATTATTACGGAAGTCCATGCTTTACCATAAAATCTTCTCATTGTAGCAGTTTCAATGATGCTTTAATACTTTTTATTTTCTTCCATTGTATTGACAAATGACTTCTTTAAAAAAATAAATATGAAAATGATACTTCAACTACTCTATGAAAATATGCAATTAAATCTCCAACTAATTCATCAAATTCAATCAACTACTCTTTGATTTTATGTTCAGTTGTCAAAAATAATGCAACCTTGAAGGTAGTTCACAAGCACGGTCCATGCTCTAAACTAAATCAACATAATGCGAATTCTCAAAATCTCGATGATATTCTATTACAAGATCAAGCCCGAGTAGATTCAATCCACTCAAGGGTCTCCAAGACCTCTACCGGCGGCAATTTTAAGGAGACAAAAGCAACAAAACTTCCTACCAACAGTGGTGCCTCGCTCGGCACAGGCAATTACATAGTTACAGTAGGACTTGGCAGTCCAAAAAAGGATCTACCTCTCATTTTTGACACTGGAAGCGACCTCAGTTGGGTAAGATGTAAGCCTCAGGTTGAAACATTCGACCCGACTAAGTCAACTTCCTACTCCAACATTACTTGCAGCTCTCCATTTTGCTCTTCTGTTAACTCCGCTACAGGTATTACTTATTAATTAAAGGCCTAAACGTTTAAAAGAAAAAATTGAAAAGTACTATTTATCTTAAAATTATATATCAATTCAATTTTTTATTTTTTTTAACATAACTCTGATATGACATTATTTTATTTATCATAATTAATTTTAAAAATTACATTAATTATATATATATAATTATAAATCAATACACGTATTTCTAATTAATTATATATATATAATTATAAATCAATTTACGTAGTGATTAATTCCTTGTAATAACTAATAACACACACAGGGATCAGTCCACGATGTGCTTCCTCAACATGTGTATATGGTGTTCAATACGGCGACGGATCATACAGTGTTGGATTTCTAGGGAAAGAAACGCTAACTATTGGTTCAACCGATTCATTTGACAATTTCTATTTCGGTTGTGGACAACAGAATGAAGGCCTATTTGGAAAAGCCGCCGGTTTACTTGGTCTCGGCAAGGATAATTTGTCCGTCGTCTCACAAACGGCTTCGGCATATAACAAACTTTTCTCCTACTGTATCCCTACCTCCAGCTCAACAGGTTTTCTCTCTTTCGGCGCCTCACAATCAAAATCCGCTAAATTTGTTCCATTATCCAAATCTTCATCGGACTTCTATAGATTAGACCTCACCGGAATCAGTGTTGGTGGCGAGAAATTGTCAATTCCATCATCAGTGTTTTCAACTGGCGGCACAATCATTGATTCCGGCACAGTAATCACACGGTTGCCCCCAGCAGCTTACTCTGCTCTTCATTCGGTGTTTAAGAAAAAGATGTCCAAATATCCAACGGCTGCGCCACGATCAATACTGGATACCTGTTATGATTTTAGCAAATATGAAACGGTTAATGTGCCTACAATAGTGTTGTCGTTTAATAATGCAAATGACGTGGAAATTGATAAAACTGGAATATTTGTCGCGAGTGGAATTCAACAGGTTTGTTTGGCGTTTGCTGGGAATAGTGATGCCAGGGATCCTGCAATTTTAGGAAATACACAGCAAAAAACTTTAGAGGTTATTTATGATGTTAATGCTGGTAGGATTGGGTTTGCTACTGGTGGTTGTAGCTGATTTAATTAATTAATTAATTAATTAAATTAAGCTTATTTATAATTAAAATAAAACAAAGTTGAGTGATTGAGACTAATGTATGTGTGGACTAAAAATGAAGGTTGTTGGGAATGTGTAATAGTTTTAAATATCTCATATAAGCTTTTATTTAATTACAATTAGTAGAGTTAATTGCAATTGTTTAAATTTGGATTTTTAATATGTTAGAGAGAATCAATTTGAGTTTTAATGTTTATATTTGATTTTAATTTAATTTTTTATTATTCAACACTAATTAAATTATTTACTTATTTAAAATAAAATTCTTTCGCTTCATAGAATTTTCTAATACTTAATAATATAAAGATCTATTTGGATAATTAATCATTTAAAATTATTATAAATTTAAATTATAATTTTATATATAAAATTATAAAATATAGGCATGATTATAAATTTAATATACTCTATAATTTTAAATAACTTCATACAAATAGATAAAACATATTATTCAATTAATATGATTATTTTTTTTCAGTAAAAAGAATTTTTTTTTTTTTTTTTTTACTTTATAATATTATTATCACATTAAATAAATGTATAAGTCTAACGTAAATATGACTTTTTAAAAAAAAAAAATTAAAAATTTGTTGGTCAAATAATTCAAATTTCAATTACTTTTTGAGAAGAGAAAAACAAAAAAGACTTGAAAGGAAAAAAGTTATATGAACGGAAAGATGCGTAAAAAAGATAGACATTTTGTAGCAAATAAAATGGGCATTCTCGTGTCTCACTCTGCAAGTTTGGCAGTTTTGGTCCATAGCTTTACACTAAAGTCCATATTTTTTGTGTCTCTTATTGAAAGATAACCTTCAAAGTTGCGTAAAGTTCAAGTTGATATACTCTACCCAACTCTTCCGTATAAGCCAATTGAAGCTTACTAAAATACACAACATATTCCATACATTATTAAAATATGAAGAAATTTGGCCACAATTTTAGTAAACTATATATGTCCATTTCATTTCCTATTTAGTTACATTTTCCAAGTACATAATGTAGAAATTAGTTGCTTTTCATTGACTTTTGGTCAACCATTTGTCCCTCCAATAAACTATGTTTCATGTGCTCTTACAAGGAATCCTCCTCTCCATCTATTTTTTAATTTAATCATTTTCTATTGATTATATTTTGAGCAACCCTCGGATATCCGATCCATCTTGTCTGAATGGAACGGATAATACCCATCTCAATTAATAAATGAGGCATAATGAATTTTTTATTTTATATTTCTATTAGATTCGAATATTAGTAATATTCACCCCGATTATATATATATATATAAAGAAAAATAAAAATATAAACACATAAATCCAACTCAACTTGTCTCGCTCTATTATTAGACTCGAAATGAAGCGAATGACAAAATGGATATTTCTATTATTAAACGGATCCATTTAAATTTTGTAAAATTCGCTCTAAACTCAATTCGTTATCATTCCTAATTATATCCACAACATCGACTAATATAATTATTACATGAATATATATATATATATATATATATATA
>CANXYC012810421.1:0-31389 GCA_948193065.1 Aleurites moluccanus
TAAATTTATAAATTTAATATAAAAAAAAAAATATTTTTTTTTTATATTCTTGCGCCACTAAATACTCTGATTTAATATACAAAATATATATATATATATATATATATATATATATATATATATATATATATATATATATATTTTAATTCGGGCTGTTATTGACCTAAAAGAGAAGCCGTCCATGACACGAAATGTGAAAAAGAAGAATCGTATAGAAAATAAGTTAGGGTTTTTCTGTCTCCAAAACTCTATATGACATCATACTTAGAAAAATTGTTTTGTTTTTTAATATTTTCTTTTGGTCTATTAATAATTATTGATAACAATAACCAACATTTTTGTTTGAACTGAAATTTTCATTTGCAAATATTAAATTATACTTAGTTATATTTATCACTAAAATCTTTTAATCATTTTAATATAATTTAATAGACTTAAAAAAAAAAAACTTTTGATCTTTACCATGATGAATTGGACTTGTTGAACATTATATAAGAAAAATGCTTTCACTTAATTAAATTGAATATAAATTTTTCTACGTAAAAGTAAAATTAGAAAATAATTATGTTTTTCATATACTTTTAAATTATTACAAATAATAAAATTCATTCAAATAAATTTAATTACTTTAAAATTTATCATTAATTGAATTAAATTTTATCAATAAAATTTAATTAAACTTAATTTTTAAACGAAATTATTTTAAATGGTGAATGATATAAAACATTTCAATTAACTATTGGTACATCACGAATGCCAAGGAAACTTGGAATCTCCGAAAAGTGAAGTTGAGGTTAAAACAAAAATCCCCTCGGCAGCAGTACGATAGGAATATTGCAGCCTGCAAGCAATCCAAGGGCGAACGATATGATAGTAAATAAAGAATATAGGTTGTATTAGTTGGATCAGATCAGGTTAATTTGAACTCAATCTTGACTCAATCGAAATCATAAAAAATGTGGGTTCGAATATAAATTGGGGTATCCATTTTTTTATTTTTGTGATCCAAATTTCAACTTGAATCATGATGAACTGATAAGTTAAAAAAGAAATTTTTTTTTTCAACCAATCATATATTTATATATAATCCTAAAACTAAAAGAGTGTTGATTTAAGAGGCTGGTTGGTTGACCAATTAAATATTTCTAATTATCGATTATTAATATGTGCGTCGTCAATTGAAAAAAAATTGTGTTGTTTGGTTGGCCAACTAAAAACTCCAATTATAATAAAATTTCTCTTCAATCAGTAAATTTCATAAGCAGTTATAAACTGTTTTTAGGGATTGACGATTTGACAATCACATTTTTACATCAATTGCATATTTAACAATTGCTTTACTAAACACTTCCTAAGCTGACTCGTGAATTAGACTACTCAAACCAGAAGAGGACGAGCTGTCAACGGGCCTCAGAAGAAGACTATTTGTGCCTAGTCTGGAGAAGAAGGTTGCTTTCTGTATAGGCCTAGCAATGAACCTTTTACAGTTTTACTGAATAATAGTTTCCCCTATATTTTTTGCTTTGGGATCACAGACGTAAATAATATGATCCACTTTGTGTCTTTGACAAGGTATTTTGGAATGTTGGGCTTGATGTTCAAGTTGGCCCCGCACATGGTCATAAAACAAACATAACAAGCCCACAAGGGAAATATGCATTAAGGGACTTCATTTAAGGGCCTAAAGACAACCTTTAAAAACCCAAAAAGAATGGGCTTTTTTAAGCTTTTCATGTTCCTATTTGAATAATCCATTCTCCAATAACAGCCACACTTGCAGATAATTATAATGTAATAAATTTTATTATTTTATTTTCGCAACTTGAGAAAATGTTTGATGATAAGCTTAATTAATTAAGTGTTTCACAATTAAAAAGTAAATTACTCTTTTGCCTTTCATTTCTATTACTAGACCTAATTCACTTTCACTCTTATATTAAAAAAAAAAAAAACTACTAATGAGTAATTATCATTAAATAATACTAATACCCACATATATGAATCAAAAACCAACAACTAAGTCAAAAAATAAAATCAAAATCCATAGATTTAGACCTTACCTAAATCACCATTAAAAAAAAATTACAATTTGAATCACATTACTTCCACTTCCACTTCCCTTTTTTTAATCTTACACTCTACCTTATATACCCTTATAATATAAAAAAAATTACAAAAATTGCCACTACACAACAATGCCTTCCTTCCCAAATCTGAAAACTCACTCATATAACAAAAACTAAAAGCCCTAACCATGCCCTAATTTGTACTCGCAACAACATAGGACTAAACAAACCGTCTACAGCCGGTAAAGCAACCGGTTAAAGGCCGTGTAGTTTACGATCTCCACGCTTCATAATAAAAAAAAAAAAAATTAAAAAAAAAAAAATTGTCCTCTCTCTTTATTTCTTTTAATTTTAGTATCCAATACAATATCAAACATTTATAAACAAAAACATTGAATCCACTATCCCTCTGTTTCTCTCTACAAAAGAAAGAAAAAAAAAAAAAAAAAGAGAAAAAATTAATTATCGTAATTCCCTCCTTGAAAGGTTCGTTTAGAAATCCTCAAAACCGCATCTCCATTATCAGCTTTTTTCTTTTCTTTTTCTTATCTGCGTTTTTGGTTAATTTAAAGTCGTTTTTTGGTTAATTTAAAGTCGTTTTTGGTAATTCAGCGAGTAAAACGATCTCTTTCTCTGTGTATGTGTGTGTCTGTGTTTCTGTAAATTTCGATTTTTGGCTAAATTTTGGACGTCGCTTTCTCTTCAAGTAAATGCGAATTACTTTTGTTTTGTTTAAATATTGTATGATTTTTTTTGAAGTGATCTGTTTGTTTAACTTTTTTTTTTGGTTCATTTGAGTTTGTTTATGGTTAGATCTGCTTGGTGTTTAATTTTTCTTTGTTTAATTGAAGTTTTAGGAGCATGATTTGTTGTTGAAGAGAAAGAGAAAGAGAAGAGATTTTGGTCATAGAAAACGATGAAGAGGTCAAGAGATGATGTTTTCATCACCTCTCAAGTTAAAAGACCTATGGTCTCTTCTCGTGGAGAAACGTAAGTTCTGTTTCTGTTTTTGTTTATTTTTATTTTTTATTTTTTTTTCTCATTTTATTGTGTATTCGTGTTTGATCGTTTAAGCAAATTATATTATCATTAATTCGAATTAAGCTCAGTATTAGTGATTTTTATGGGTGCTTTCTGTTGATTTGAATTTGATTTTTTTTTTTTGTTTGTTAACTGGTGATTTTGTTTATTCTTTTTTTGTAATTCTAGTTTTACTATTTAGTGTACGTATCATCAAGGTTTTGATAGTTTACTTTATTTGGTCGACTGATGAAGAAAGATCAATTTTTGGCTGGGATTCTGCTAATTCTGCTTTTGTATCTGATATGAACCATAAATAGCAATTATTCTAGTAATCAATCTTCTTATGCACTTTATATAAGTAAAGTGTGTGAGATTGATATAGTTTCATATGAATTTTTAGTTGAATCTAGTAAAAAACCTATTTGGTGTGTTTTGAATTTTGTGATTCATTCATCTGCTTCTCATGTGTAATTATTTGTGCAATGAAGTTCTGGGCAACCCCAGATAATGGGAGGAGGAGCAGCTAGTGGTGGTGCAGCAGCAGGAGCAGGAGGAGGAGGAGGAGGCGGCGGCGGAGGACAGAAACTTACAACAAATGATGCCTTGGCTTATCTCAAGGCTGTGAAGGATATATTTCAAGACAAAAGGGAAAAATACGATGACTTCCTCGAGGTCATGAAAGATTTCAAGGCTCAAAGGTTGATCATAAAATGCTGTGTAATATGTTCTCATATTACTTTCCATCTCTCTCTCTCTCTCCCTCTCTCTCTTTTTTTAATACTATTGATCACCAATTTAAGTTATTTCCTATGTTTTATTGGTTTCAGAATTGACACTGCCGGTGTCATAGCAAGGGTGAAGGAGTTATTTAAAGGGCATCGTGACCTAATTTTAGGATTCAATACTTTCTTGCCTAAGGGATATGAGATCACCCTCCCTCTAGATGATGAACAACCTCCACAGAAAAAGCCTGTTGAATTTGAAGAAGCAATCAATTTTGTAAACAAAATTAAGGTAGAAATTTGGTTTCATAACCATAGTTGGAGATTATAGTTTTGGTTTCAAGAATTTTAGCCTTGTGAATTGTGTTCCGCAGACAAGGTTTCAAGGTGATGATCATGTTTACAAGTCATTTTTAGACATTTTGAACATGTACAGAAAAGAAAATAAATCCATCACTGAAGTCTACCAGGAGGTATTCATCATATCTTTTTTGTCTCTACTTTTTTTTTCATCGGTTTAAGCCCTCCATTATTTTTAACTTTCTCTAGACATAAAAAATTTTCACATTGTTATCATTAATCAAATACTTTTTTCTGTTGCAGGTCGCAACGCTTTTTCAAGACCATCATGATCTGCTTATGGAGTTTACTCATTTTCTACCTGATTCTTCAGCTGCAGCCACTCACCATGCTCCATCTGTTAAGCATTCTATTCTTCGTGATAGGAGCTCTGCTGTGCCCACAATGCGCCAAATGCAAGTTGATAAGGTTTTTCCTTACTTCTGTCTTCTCTTTTGATTTCATATGGATCCCATGCTAATATTTGGTTCTTTTTACCACCTTCCAGAAAGAAAGGACTACTTCTTCCCATGCTGAGCGAGGCTTCAGTGTTGACCGTCCTGATCCAGACCATGTAAGAGCAGACAAAGAGCAACGGAGACGTGGTGAAAAAGAAAAGGAAAGGAGGGAAGATCGTGACAGGAGAGAGCAAGAAGACCGAGATTATGAGCATGATGGTAGTCGCGAGTTCAACATGCAACCGTTTCCCCACAAACGGAAGTCTGCTCGTAGGGTTGAAGATTCAGCTGCTGAACATCAAGGTGGGGATGGCGATGAAAACTTTGGAATGCATCCCATTTCATCCACTTATGATGATAAAAATGCTGTCAAAAGTGAGTTATTTGTTGTGCTTTGTGTTACTCTACACACACAAATGTAGTTTGTTTTTACAATTTTACTATTTTTTTTAATAACAAGAATAAAAACATGATTTCTGGAAATGTTTTCTTTTATTTTCACTTAGAAAATAAAAGGGGTGTCACTGTGGAGTTCTGCAACTTCTGTATGCGTATTTGAACTTTCAGTTTCACATTTCTATGATTGTGTTAGAGCATGAAATGCTTTAGCATTGTTTGGAATGGAAATTTTATTTTTGCTTTCATTCTGAATCTAGCCCTTCCCTCTCAAGCTGACATATCTTTGATTATCTAATAATCATAAAATTATTTTGAGTTTTTGACTGCCTAACGAAAGGAATGAAGAATTAGTTTAATTCTAGCAAGTAGGTTTATATTTTGAAAATTTTAGTGGTTACTTTTTTCATGTAAAATTGGGTGCTTTTGACATGGATGCAATTTATATTTTTTAATCAAAGTGTGTGAATGAATGAAAACATTGCATCATCATCCACATTTGCAGAATTTTGTGCTGCTTTATGGTACTCCATTATTACACTGTTCAAAACTTGTGTGATTATTACTGCAGCAATTAGGTTTTAAATAATGCTGATGCCCTTAATGAATCTGGACTGAGTTTGTTCCATCTCTCCCTTAATGAATCTGGACTGAGTGTGTTCCATCTCCTCCCAACCCCCCACCCCCCACCCCCACCCCCCTTTCTTTCTCTAACTGCTTTTTTAATATCTTGTTCCTTTTTTCCTTAAGCTGCATATTCTTTCTTTCAGTTTTTAGTCCTTGGTCTACTTTTATATTTTGTTTAATTGATGTGGTTCATGTAATGGCAGATGCATTTAGCCAAGAGCTTGCTTTCTGTGAGAAAGTGAAGGAAAAGTTGCATAATCCTGATGATTACCAAGGATTTTTGAGGTGCCTTCACCTATATACCAGGGAAATAATTACAAGACCAGAGTTGCAATCTTTGGTATGCTAATAGTTATTTTACTGATTGCTTTATGCCAATCTAACAGAAAAAGAAAAAGATTTACTGATTTCTGCATTTGCTTCTGTAAAACAGTTGAAAAATAGAAATGTTTTCAACATATAGTGCATGGTCCACATGAAATTCAAATTTTATTTCAAAGGTTTCACTATTGTGTTTCTTGCGTGCCTGGGTTTTTTGAACAGAAATGCTTCAAAGTAAAATTTAGCTATATTCTGAGTGGTAAAAATCAGAAAATATGATTGAATCCAGGACAGTCATTTTTTGTTGGCATAATCTCTACACAACACTCTAAGGCTCTTTAGTGGTAGCTATACTTTCACCGACTCTATGAGTATATTCTTTGGGGTCTAATTTGGCAAATTGATTGTTGAATGTTCGAGGATTAACTTGGGTACGCTCTTACTAGCTTAGAAAATAATATTATCACCTGCTATACTGCTCTTTGTAGAGCGATAATTACTGTAATAGCATTAGTAATGCACATGTACTCTTAGAAAATGATATTATCACCTGCTATACTGCTTATCTCTTTGTAGTGTGATAATTGCTGTGATAGCATTAGTAATGCACGTATACTTTTGTCTGTATCAGGTCAGTGATTTACTTGGAAAATATCCAGATCTTATGGACGGCTTCAATGAATTTTTGGCACGTTGTGAGAAGAATGGTAACTTTTTTAGAAACAGATGCTTCAACTTGTTTACTTGGGAAATTTTGGCATTCCTGACACAGTGTAATTGATCTGTCATGCAGAAGGGCTACTAGCAGGTGTTATGAGTAAAAGTAAGTAAAATGAGCTATTTCCTCCTTGTTATCTTTACATATATGCCAAATTGAATCAACCTCAATTGTTTCGGTGGTTTGAACTTAAAATACAAATTTGTTTGATTCATGTTCGTGTTCTTCCAGAACGGCAAAGTCAGTTCATTATTTTAGTTTGTCTGCATGTTAGCTGGATTCTGGAAAGCTAGATGTTGCGCATGGTTTCATAATGAATAAGATATTTGATGATTTATCATACAAGTTATAATATGTAAGATTTTGCATAACATTGAAATGTAACTTATGTATTGCCTGATCTAAATAGATAACCTACCTGAGTGCACAAATTTCGTTATGGAATTATTCATTTTTCAAGCACCCATTGTTATTTCTGGTTCAAACAATTATATATCCAACTAGTTACCCAAAGATTTAATGCTTACAACTTCTTATTCCAGAATCCTTGTGGAATGAAGGTAATTTACCCAGACCTGTGAAGCTAGAAGACAGGGATAGAGATCGTGATCGTGAGAGGGAAGATGTGGTTAAGGATAGAGAACGTGAAACACGGGAAAGAGAAAGACTCGACAAAAATGTGGCCTCTGGCAATAAAGATTCAGGGGGTCATAAGATGTCCTTATTTTCCAGCAAGGACAAATTTTTGGCAAAACCCATTAATGAACTTGACTTATCTAACTGTGAGCGCTGCACTCCCAGCTATCGACTTCTGCCTAAGCATGTATGAAACTTGTTCTTTACTTTGAATATATGTTAATATATGTATATATATATATATATATATATATATATATGATTCCTAAACTTATATTAAATTTTCTGAACCTTGTGGCAGTATCCTATACCTTCTGCAAGTCAGAGGACGGATCTTGGTGCTGACGTACTGAATGATCATTGGGTATCTGTCACTTCAGGAAGTGAAGATTACTCTTTTAAACACATGCGCAAAAATCAGTATGAAGAAAGTCTATTTCGATGTGAAGATGACAGGTTCACATTTGCCTGAGATTTTGATATGTTGATTTCAAAATTTCTTTTGTTGGTGTCTTTGGGGCTATTATATTTTAGCTTATACATATATATATATCCTCCCTAGCTCAATTTCAATGTGTCGATTCTTACTTTTTCACATGATGCTTGTCGTGGTTGATGTCATAATTTGAGACTCAGTTACTTGATTATTCTGTTTGTAGGAAGTTGAGATGGCAGTATTTGCAGTCACTTTAGATGAATTTAACTTGGAGATTATTTTGTTTTTGGCAATCATTTGATGTTCTCTGTTTTTTTTTTTTTTGTCAGGTTTGAGCTGGATATGTTGTTGGAATCTGTGAATGTAACCACCAAGCGTGTTGAAGAATTATTAGAAAAGATCAATAACAATACAATTAAAACAGAGAGTCCAATTCATATTGAGGAGCACTTGACAGGTTACAATTTACATAGGCTGATTAATGTTATTCATATTTTTTGTCACATGATCTTGTTTTAGCTGCTTTTCTTGTTATTCTTCTCTTACTCTAAATTTTTTCCTGATAGGATTCTTTTCTACTGTTTCAGCTCTGAATCTGAGATGTATTGAACGTTTGTATGGTGATCATGGCCTTGATGTGCTGGATGTATTAAGAAAGAACACTTATCTTGCTTTACCAGTTATATTAATTCGTTTAAAGCAGAAACAAGAAGAGTGGGCAAGGTGTCGTGCTGATTTTAACAAAGTTTGGGCTGAAATTTATGCTAAAAATTATCACAAATCCCTTGATCACCGTAGCTTCTATTTCAAGCAGCAGGACACAAAAAGCTTGAGCACAAAAGGTAATATATTACATGGTGACATATACATATAACACAGCGCACCATTATTTTGATGTATTTGGTTGCATGAGAATCATGATGCATGATAGCTATCATCCTATGTGATTTAACATAAGTATCAAATTAATTTAAAGGTAAGGCCTTAACCTATTGAGTACAGTTGGATCCTTGAATTTCAAAAATTAATATCTTTTATCTTTTATCTTTTTCAATTGTTGTGTGCATTTCCTTTCTGAGGATTGTCCCATTGATTCAGTTTTTGGCCATGCTAATATGCCACTTTATTTTTTTTCCAGCCTTATTGGCAGAGATCAAAGAAATTAGTGAGAAGATACGCAAAGAAGACGACGTGCTTCTTGCTTTTGCTGCTGGAAACAGACGACCTATTATACCGAATTTGGAATTTGAGTATCCTGATCCTGACATTCACGAGGATTTATATCAGCTCATCAAATACTCCTGTGGAGAAGTTTGTACGACTGAACAGTTGGACAAAGTGATGAAGATTTGGACAACCTTCTTGGAACCCATGCTTGGTGTTCCTTCTCGTCCTCAGGGTGCTGAGGACACTGAAGATGTGGTAAAGGCAAAGAATCATTCCTCCAAAGTTGGAGACAGTGAAGGAAGCCCTAGCGGTGCTGGTGCTACAGTCATCAATAAGCATTCAAATCCTTCAAGAAACGGTGATGAAAGTATCCCACCTGAGCAATCAAGTTCTTGCAGGGCTTGGTTGAATGGGGATAACGGGGTGAAAGAAAATGGTTCTCCTGATGCAGAACGTATAGCTCGCAAGAGTGATACTTCCTGCAGTACTGTTCAACATGATAAGATGCAGATCAATGCAGCCTCAGCTGATGAAATGTTGGTGGTTGGAAGACATGCTACTTCCAATGAGCGATTAATCAATTCAAACGCAACACTTGCCACTGGAGCAGAGCAAAGTAATGGAAGAACTAACATAGAATCAGGTTTTATGAATGCTTTCAACCAGATGTAACTTGTATTTGTTATCTTAGTCCTCACATCTCTATCCCTATATTTGCTAGTTGTTATTTTGATTTTGTTTCCCTTCAAAATGATAGCCAGATTTCTGAGACAACTTTTTGTTTCTAGGGCTTAGTGTTACTTCTTCAAGACCAAGTAATGGTACACTTAATGGTGGGCTTGGATTAGCTTCAAGCAATGAAATTTTACCTTCGGCAGAGGTATGGCCTTCGTCTTCCATGCATGAGTTTATATCCATCGCTTAAACTTCACATGCTCTTAATGGGTTGTTTATCTACTGATCAAGAGGCATATTGAAGCTAATAAACTTTGTATCATATGGTTTGGCTATGTTTAAAGCTGAACTGTTTGCCAAGCATTAATGTTTAAGATAGGATAGAAAATAGAAAGGAAAATAGAAAAGAAATCCTTCATTAATTTTCCCACTTCTTATTTGGATAATAGGAAAACAAACTTAGGTGGTGTTTGCTAAAATTGAAAATTAAGTACTGAAAATTTATTTGCTGAATTTGAAGTACCGAATAATATAAATGATCTAATTTCTAAGTTGTAAAAATATTAAAGATCTAATTACTTAATATATTTAGTGTAAATTTTAAGTTTAAAAATTTTGACTTGTCATTTTAATTTTTTTTAACTTAATTGAGATTTTTAAGACAAGCGATACAAACAATTTAAAATAATTAAGTGTTGAAAATTTTAATTTTAAGTATTAAATAGTGTTATCAAGCGTCACCTTATTTTAACTAGTATGGAAAGTTTAAAATATGGGAGAAAAAAGACAAATTTTGTTCATTTATAATGTTGCCTATTTCTGTAAGATCAACAAAATAAGGGTATACAGGTAATTTCATTGAAATAGTTTTTTTTTTTTTTTTCACACTCTCCAAACTGGGGTTTATTTTCCTTCACTTCCAAACAAAGGAAAGCTGCTTTCCTCTTATATTATCTATTCTTATTTTCATTCCTCTCCTATTTTCCACTTTGCCAAACAAGAGCTAATAGTGTAAGTATTAACTGTTAACTTGGCAAGTGTCTTTTTCTAATGTTGAAATTAAAGATACAAGTTGTTGTAGGATACTGCCTGATTGATAGCTTGACTTGATTTAGGATTATTAGGAGATAGACGATTAAACTAATGGATAGAAAGGCTTTTGTCAACTTCTGATGAAATATGACTGTATATTTGTTATTGATCTAGCAGGGTGGTGATTTTTCAAGACCAACAATGTCCACAAATGGGGTAACAACAGAAGTTGTCAAGAATCATAGATATAATGATGAATCTGCTGGACAATTTAAAATTGAAAGAGAAGAGGGGGAATTATCTCCAAATGGGGATTTTGAGGAGGATACTTTTGCAGCTTATGGAGAAGCTGTTTTGGAGGCTGTACCTAAAGCAAAGGAAAGTACTGTAAATAGGCAATACCAAACGAGACGTGGAGAAGAAGAAACATGTGGGGAGGCTGGAGGGGAAAATGATGCTGATGCTGATGATGAGGGAGATGAAAGTGCTCAAAGGACATCAGAGGACAGTGAAAATGCCTCTGACAATGGTGATGTTTCCGGAAGCGAGTCTGGAGATGGTGAAGATTGCTCTAGGGAAGAACACGAGGAAGATGGAGAACATGATGAGCATGATAATAAAGCTGAAAGTGAAGGTGAGGCTGAGGGGATGGCCGATGCTCACGATGTTGAAGGAGATGGAGCAATGTTGCCATTTTCAGAACGTTTTCTTCTAAATGTGAAGCCTCTAGCAAAACATGTCTCTCCAGCATTGCATGACAAAGAAAAAGGGTCTCGGATTTTCTATGGAAATGATTCTTTCTATGTGCTTTTTAGGCTTCACCAAGTAACGCCCTTTATTTCTTAATTTCATTTAGAATTGAGATCTATGGATAACCTTTCTGAGTTAATTATGTGATTGCTTTCATTAACATAGCATCTCTTGTTCTCTAATTTGGCAGACATTGTATGAAAGAATCCAATCAGCAAAAATTAATTCATCATCCCCTGAAAGGAAATGGAAAGCTTCAAATGATTCAAGTCCAACTGACCTTTATGCCAGGTGCTCTAGCTTTAGAAGTTTTCACTATTAAGTCAATGATGATGTGACTGATCTTAAATCAGATCTATTGTTACAGGTTCATGAGTGCTCTGTACAACTTGCTCGATGGTTCTTCTGATAATGCAAAATTCGAGGATGATTGCCGAGCTATTATTGGAACCCAATCATATGTTCTATTCACATTGGACAAGTTGATATATAAACTTGTTAAACAGGTTAAATGCTTGTGATTTTCCTGCAGTTAACTTTTTTATTTTCTCCAATTTTCTGTGTTTCATTCCTTATTCTATTTAATTGACCTAAACATTCATCTGTGTGGATTTTTTCCCCTCAGCTTCAAACAGTTGCTACTGATGAGATGGACAACAAGCTGCTCCAACTATATTCATATGAAAAATCAAGAAAACCTGGAAGATTCATTGATATAGTTTATCATGAAAATGCCCGTGTTCTTCTTCATGATGAGAACATTTATCGTATAGAATGTGTAGGTCTAATGGCTTCGTATACTTTTCTTTTGCTTAATAAAGTAAGAGCATGGGTTTAAATCTGAAATTGTTAACAATTTTGCAATTGTAACATATAGATTTTTCAATGCAGTCTTCGACGCCAACCCATTTGTCTATTCAGCTTATGGACTTCGGACATGATAAGCCTGAAGTGACTGCTGTTTCCATGGATCCTAATTTTGCAGCTTATCTGCAGAATGACTTCCTCTCCATTGTTCCTGACAAAAAAGAGAAGCGTGGCATATTCCTGAAGAGGTGCGTAGATGCAACACGGAAAAGTTTGTCTATTTTCTTGATTTCTATGGCTAATAATGGTTGCCCTTTGCAGGAATAAACACAAATGTGGAGGTCGTGATGAATGCCAGGCCATGGAAAGATTTCAAGTTTTTAATGGTTTAGAGTGCAAGATTGCATGCAGTTCCTCCAAAGTATGCTGCGTTAAAATTTAATTTTGCATTTTCTGTAGTTCATGACAGGATGTATATCTCTCAGTTAAATAAAACTTGAAGTGCATGTTTCTGCTTGTATGGTTGTATATCCTCTGTTAACCTATTGGTGATTTGTACATGATAGGTATCCTACGTTTTAGATACAGAAGATTTTTTGTTCAGAACGAAAAGCAGACGGAAAACTTTGCAACAGAGCAGCTCATGCCACGACCAGGCGATTATTTCAAAAAGAGTACAACAGTTCCACAGATGGCTATCCAGCCCATAAGATGCCTTTTCATGATCCTGAAGTGGATATGGTGTGTTACTAAACTTTTGATAATTGATACTGAACTGGGATTTGCTTTGGCATTAATATCCAAATTCCAAACCACATGCGTACCTGCACACATGCACACATTGAAGGTGAACTCCTATCAATGTTCATCCTTCAACAAGGTCAACTCCCATCAATGTTCATACTTCAGCACATAACTATCTACTTCTGGAAATTTTAAATTTTGATTTTGAAAAAAAAAAATTCAACTATATATTTTGTATTCAACAGTGGAGATTGTACTAACATTATCATAATCATTCCAAGTGAGATGATCCACATCCATCTAACTCCCATTTGATTTGTTCCATTTAAGCTAAGATGATGAATCTGATTTTCTGGTGTCAGATGTATTTGTTCTACAGTTACCATTGAGAGCACATTACATGACAAGGCGCTAGAATCGGATGGCGCCACAACTGAAATTATCTTTCATGTATTGAAATAGTGGTCTCATCAAGCAAATAAAGAATCAACAGGAAAGCAGCAGATATGGCTCGCGAGATTGTAGTATAGTGTAAGTTTGTGGCTTTTTGGAGCCACAGTCATGTAAATAGAAATGACATATCATGTAATACCTGAGAATATATGTTCATTCCATTCATCAATATTCTTATAATCCTTTTTCACTTAGTTACATTATACCTTCCATATTTCTTGAGATCACCCTGCGATTTTTTTTTGCCATGCCACTATTCAGGTGGTTGGACATTTGCAATCACCTGTTATATGTAACAGCATAGTTATTTGCTTTCATTTTCTATAGGTATTGTGCCAAGTCATGCAGCATAATACAGTTGATTAAGAGTTTTTATTTGCTAGAATTACTTGTATGCATGAAAAGTCAAAGCATATGATTTTATTTTGTATTTATTAAAATGGCATATTGAATAAATATATTTGATTTCTTCTTTAAGACGCGAGCCGGCCTAGGTTTTTTTTTTTTTTGGGATTCGAGTTTTAGAAGCATCCTTTGGAATATGGAATGTCTTCCTTTTCCTTCAACTACATTTCGCATGATCCAAGATGGCTATTGACTGATGCCATTTGGTTCATTTATCGAATTATTTTTTTAAAATGTTCTGAAAATAAAAATAAGAAAAAAAATATACTGGTTGACTTTTAAAATGTTTTGCAAATTAAAAAAAAATATATTGTTTGACTAGAAAATAGAAGTGTTTTGAAAAAGGTTCAAAAAGAAAGAAAGACCAACTTTAATGAAAAGCAAAGTTAGTTGCCTTCACTTTTTAATGTATACCAAACAAGTCACCATTACTGTACACAACCGTAGCTATAGGTGGCATAGGATCGGTTGAGTTTGATAGTTTAAAAAGTAATTATTAAATATCAAATGAAATTAATTTTTTTAATTTGAAATTTTTTTAAATTAAATTAAATCATTATTATAATTAAATTATTAATTTTAATTTAAATTAATTTAATCGCTTTGAAAGGTGGTTATCAAAGTAAATTAATTTTTTTCGTTTGA
Organism: Aleurites moluccanus; assembly: GCA_948193065.1. Classification (NCBI taxonomy): domain Eukaryota; kingdom Viridiplantae; phylum Streptophyta; class Magnoliopsida; order Malpighiales; family Euphorbiaceae; genus Aleurites; species Aleurites moluccanus. The sequence continues at coordinate 14,421 of CANXYC012810421.1, forward strand.
AAATTTTTAAATTAAATCAAACTATTATTATGGTCAAACTATTAATCTAATTTTAGTTTAATTCGATTTGATCATTTTCAATTTATCAGTTTTAAACCAAATTTTTTTTTATATAAATCTTCAAGAAAAAATATCAATAAAATATCAATAATAAAAAAAATCTTAAAAATAATTCAATATACAATATAAAATTTATTAATTCTATTAATTAACATATTTAAAATTAATATTTTTCTTAAAAATTAGATTATTTTTTATTTATTCGATTCAGTTTGAATCCGATAAAAAAAAATATTTAAATTATAAATTAAATTAAATTTTAAAATTATTTTATTTTTTAAACTAAAACCAAATTAAATAATTATAAAATTATTAATTTTAATTTAATTTAATCAATTTAATCGATTTGGTCCATCCTTAACTGTAAACACCAACTTCATTGTTGCTCTCCTTTACGGACCAAGGACTTGTAGTGAATATATTTTGTTTACTTTTCACTAGTTGCAAAATTTGTTTTAATTTCTATTGCTGTATTTATAAGCTTAATTTAATAGTAAAGTATCTTTTAACTAGATAATTAATTCAGATTTGAGCTCTGCTCCTAAAAAAAAAAATCGTATTGCTAACTAAGAAAAATAAAAAGTATGGAATTTAGCCAAACTATAGTCTTCATAATTAGGGTTGTTCGAAAAATTAGATTGGTGCGATTTCATCATTGTATTTAATTTAAGTCATAGTTTGCAAATTAAAATTTTTTTATCCAATCTAATTTATAAAAAAATTAAAATCAATCTTATCTAATTCATAATTACGGAACAGATTGTGCGGTTTTATATTATTATAATTTGTATTTTTTTATTAATTACTATTTGATTAAAATTTAAAATATATTAAATTATTGAACAAAAATCTAAATGATGTAATAATATAAAATCAGAGATATAATTTATTTTTAAAATATAAGAAAGATTAGTATAATATGTAAAATTTAATGAGTTAAATAAAAAAGATAAGACAAATCTAAAATTTTTAAAAAGATGTTCATATATTTATTTTAATAAGGATAAATTATTAAAAAAATTCTTAAATATAATAAAATATGCACCTTATTTTATTATTTATTATAAAAATAACTTTTACAAATTAAACTAATTAAAATCAAAATATATAAAAAATTTAGAAAGTCATTACTAATTTATATTTTTCTAAAGTAATAAATTTTTTATAACAATATAAATCTAATTGTTATTTTATTAAATTAAAATATATTTTAATGTAAATTTTTTCTTTCGACTTGTAAGGAGAATAACAAATATGATTTTTTTTTTAAATAATATGTAAGAATTAATAATCATACATATATTTTTTATGAGATAATATTTTCATAAAAAGTAAAATGTTTGAAATTATAATTTTTTAATAAATTCAAATATAATATCGAAAATATGTTATATTTATTAACACTCAACACATTTAATATTAATGTGCATAAGAATTTATTGTAAATAGACTAAATTCAAATTAATTTAAATTTTTAACTTGAATATATATATATATATATATATATATATAAGTCTCAAAAATATGTTATATTTACTAACACTCAACATATTTAATATTAATGTGCATAAAAATTTATTGTAAATAGACTAAATTTAAATTAATTTAAGTTTTTAACTTGGACTAATATATATATATGAGTTGGATTGGACCAATTTGTAAATTAACATAAGCAACATTCAATCAAACTCACAAAATACCAATTGAAAAAATTTTCAACCAACTCAATCTTAAACACTTAATAAATCACAGATTAAGTACGAATTAAATTAAATTAAATCGAATTTAACGGTTTATGAAAACCCCAATTAAAAATAAATGTTTTGGTTGCCACCCATAAATGTATTCTATAACAATAAAAATTATTAGAATATTGATATCAATATATATATATATATATATATATATATATATATATATATATATATAACAATATGAAATTATAATCACATACATATTTCTTATAAAAATTCAGAAATTTCTCCAAAATTTTTATATAAATTTTATAAATTTAAATAGAATTTCAAGTAGTCTTAAATTATAGAATAGATTGAAGAATTATTCAAATTCTTGTGAAATAAGTTGAGTAATTTTTCTTTCTTGTAAAAGAAAAAATAAAGAATAATATATGATTATAAATTAGATTAAAAAATTAAATTAAAATATATAAAATAATTAATCCCCAAACAAAGTATTAAAATTTTTCATGATGACTTAACTAATATTTTAATAAAAAGTTATATAGGACCTAAATTTAATTTTGTAATATAAAATATATCAATAGATAATAAATTAACACATTGTACTTGCAAAATATTTATAATTAATTCTACTTAATTAAAGAATAAATATAAAATTAAATAAAAAATAAAAATAATACATCAAATATAATTGTAAATAGATCACAATATTATCTTTTAAGTGATGATTAATTAAAATTTTAAAATATAATATAATATAATACAAAAATTGAAACACAAAAATTGAATACCATAATTATAATTCATAGACAATTATAGATTTTTTAAAATAACATAATATAATATAATTATATAGAATGATGATCAATTAATTTAAAATAATAAAAAAAGAAATTTAAGTTATATCTTTCATTAACATGATATATGTAATATCCATATTTTTGAAATATTTTTAAAAATTATATTCTATTTATAAATAATAAATATTTTATGAATATTTAATTAAAGTTATGAATATAAAAGAATTTTTGGGATTTATTATATTTTAAAGAAAAAAATATTTAAAAGAAAAAGGAAAATGTATTTTTTAAAAAATTAATTCTAATTTAATAATTTAATTTTTATACTCATTATTTAATTAAATAAATTATTTTAATTGTTATTATTATTATTTTAAGAATTTTTGAAAATTAAATTATATTTAAATAATTTTTATTAAATTAGAAAGATATTATTTTTTTAAGTTTTAATATGTTAAAATAAAGTATATTTTATAAGAAATTTATTAACTATTTATTTATAATTTTTGGATTTAAAATAAATAAATTTTTTATAAATTTTCAAAAAAAATAATAAATAAATAAATAAGACTAATTAGAGACTGCTACGTGGCAGCCTCAGATTGGCTGCTAGCAGACTAAAATCTTTTGGAAAAATAAAGAAGAAAAAAGAAGAAGAGGAGGAGGAGAGGTAGTAAGATACTTATGGTGCCGTTTTCGGCCAAATCAGAGGGAGGTAGTCGACACCTCCCATACCACTGTGTAACCTATCATGAGAAAAGTTCATAGGCACCAATTTTGCTCAGTTCCGACTACTAGGTAAGAAGTTATTTATATTCAAAATAATTTTCATTACCATGTTGATAAAAAATTTCAATTAGTCATAATTATTTAATTTAAACTTCAAATTAAGTGATTTTTATTCCTATATTTTTTTCTTGATCTCAGCTTTCTTTTGATACCCAACTTGTCACTTGAAGTTTGCCAGAAAATGAGATCGAAAAATAAAATCATCGAAATTTCAATGATAGATTCCAGTCAATTTCAGCTGCCAATTCCGATGACTCTAATTTTTTTGAACTCCTCTCTTCATGAGTTTTGCAGTGGCACCAATTTTGCTCCGATAAGATACCAAAGCCAGAAGTGAAAAAATTTGGACACGCATAGATTTCTAATAAATTTTAATTAAGTATGTTTAAATTTATTTTAAATTTATTTATTAATTATTTGGAGACAAATTTATGAAAATGGTTGAATATTTATATTGGTATTGCAGAATTTAGACAATTAAAATTTGATAACTGTATTTTTATTAGATGCAAAAATTAAAATAAATTTGTTGTATTATTTTGGAGTTATTATAGAAATTATTTGGATGAGAATTATGGAAAAATATTGAGTTTGACGTTGGTTTTAAAATTTTTGAACTGTTAATTATCAATAACTGTTTTTTATGAAATGTAAGAATTAAAATAAATTTATTATATTGATTGAAAATTATTATATAAATTATTTGGATGATATTTATGGAATTTAGGTTCTAAAAAGTTAAATTATTGTGGAGAAATTTAATAAAATATATAATTAAATTAAATCTATAAAAGAAATTAAATTAAGATAAACTACTGAAATTTGATACATGGATTATTGACACAAAATATTTGATAGTGGCATTATTAAAAATATTTTAAGGTAATTATATGTGAAATATTAAATTTTAATGTGGTTATTTATTGTAACTTGGTGAATAATTATTTTAATTAGTGAAATATTTTATTAGAGATTAAGATAATTGAATTAATTGGGTATTACTATTGGCGAAGTGGTAACTATATAGTAAATTATGTATCAGTAAATGGGTTATTCGCGATTATTATTATCTCTGGTGCATCGGTATTGATGGATTAAATATTGAAATTGAGTTGAAATATTTATTTAATTACTATAATTAATTATTTATTTGGAACAAATGATTGAGGCATACAAAATTAATTATAAATATTTATTATTGAGTTGGAGATCCAGGATGGGTCAATTAATTGATAGTGTTGGTCAAATTATGAGATATTTTATTAGAAATGTTATCGTTTTTATTTCAGGAGGTTATGTCCAGTTTTAGAAGAAGTTCTGTCGAAATTTCGGCAAATTTTTTAAACTCATTTTTATTGAAGAGTCATAATTTATATATTATTTTAATAAATTTCCTATATGGTTCATGTATTTCAGATGTATTCCTTGTTGTCAGTCAAATGGCGCTCCGAAGGAGCCAGCCGGTTTGATAGTCGTCAAATTTGTGAGTTAATATATTTTAATTTAACTCTGCATCTATGCATCATATGTAAGTATTATATGAATGAGAATATATATGTATTTAAGTTATCACAATTGTATTAGATTTAGAAGCATGATGTATATTTATGTCGTATTATATGATGTTGATGATATGTACTTATGTGATTGCGACGAAAAATATGATGATGTGAATCCAGCTGTATTAATACAAAAAATATTAACGATATAATATGATGATAATGTTATTACAATGATTGTTTGGTTAGATAATAGTCTCACCGTGAACCCTGAACATGGATAAGAGAGTATAGAAATGCCTAATTAGAACTGGACTCACTGTGGCCCCATAATTATATTTTTAAGAGAACTAAGGGAGGGGATCGGTTCCCCATTTACGATAAACGAAAACATATTTGGAGTTAGATTCCACAGACATTTTTCATCATGGTTGTTATGTATGTTTATGGATGATTATGTGTAATGTGACACTTCATGTAGATTAATAAATGATATGCATGTTAAATTAATATATATCAGCTCATTGAATCCAACGCTCACCTCTATTCAAATATTTTTCTCCAGGTTTCAAGTTGAGCTCATAAAAATTAAGTTTTTAAGCTAAGTATTTATGTCTTTTATTCCTCATGCAGTAGAAGTATTTCACTTTATTATGTAATTAATTAATATTTATTGTATTAAAATCTCTAGAGTTCTGTATTATTATGTTTATTACTAGAATTATGGTCATAATTCTATTGTTACTTCGTTAATCAGAAATCTTTAATTAATAATATTAAGTGCATGATGTTAATCCTGAGTGGCTAAGTAATGATGTTAAATTATAGAGATTATGTTGACCGTTGAGCTCATAGTTCTATTGTAATTTTATCATTCAGTGGTAAATTAGCCTTACTACGGATTCCGAAAATCTTATACTTTTCCGTTTTCTAATGCACCTCACGTGCCTAATAGAATCAGATGGTGACAATATATAATTAATCTAAATTGTGAAAAATATATTAGGTTGATTATATTTTAAATGAAAATAAACCTTTAAAATTTGATAAATAATGTAAAAAATTTGATGAAAGAATTATTTTCAAATATATATATAAATATAATTGTATAGGTGCATTTTAATAAAAAGATTTTTTTTAGTATTAATTTAACATTAAAAAAGAAGAAATTGATTATGAGTATATTTTAATAAAAAGTTTAAACACACTGTTTTCTGCATTAATATTATTATGGTTGCAAGAGACCACGACAAACAAACCAGACCGAGAGACATGATAATGGAGGAACAGATCATGCAACTATACCATGTTAGAGAAAAAGCACTCCCTGAATCCTTTCCTTTGTTCATCTTTTCAGTTTGAAAGATCTAACCCAAAAATTTGTATTCAGGACCGTTTGGTTGCAAAATTCATTTGGCTTCAATCGGAATCTAATTAATTTAAAAAAAAAATAATAAGTGACTAGGACTAAAATGCAATTTTCAAAAATAACTACATATGCAGAATGCAACCTTGTTTGTATCATGAATTTGTCGGATGAATGGGAAGTATAAAGATTTCAATGTAATCATACTGGCAACACCAGTTAAGGGTACAGCTTTAGTCAAACTGGTTACATGTTTAATATAAATGTTCTTGCTCGGCAGGAACAAGTAAAAATACGAGCACAAATTGACAGCTACAAACTTTATCCAGCCAGTTCACTTATTGGTGGACGGTCCAGGATATCATATGCAGTCTTTGCATTGCTTTGCAACACAGGGTCAATATCAGGCAATTTAGGAATTTGAGCCAGTAAGTCTATAGTTCGTCTTATCAGTCGAGCTAGATCCCCATCGTCCATTGCGCAATCCATCGTCATTTCTCTCCAAGTAAGCCCTGAAGCCCAGGCTTCAACCATACCTGAAAATTGGGTATCCAAACAACAGGATATCTCCACACCATGTTTTTCCTGAAGTTGCAAAATAGAGCTTCTTTGATTGTCCAAGATGCTAATAACATTGATCACTGCAGTAGAAGGTTCGTATATGTAGCTATTATTTTCCCGGGCACGGACTTTGATACCTTCAGAAATTACACTTGCACATACAGCAGCAAATTGTGCTGGTTTTAAATCCAATAAGATTTTATTTCGAAGCACCATTGCCAGCCAGAGTTCGTTTTCTCCTCGAATTGCAGCTGCAGTCTCACCAAGAGGAAATATTATCTGTTTATTGATGTCTAATGCTCTAATTTCATGCACAACATTGCTGATTTTCAAGAATTCCTTCCAACCGGATGGTTCAATTTCCTCTATTCGATTGATCAGACGATTTGACCTAACCTTCAGGCGTTTAATCTTATCCTCAGTAAAATTCTTCCAATCTAAGATCTTTTTAAATTCTTTAAAGCCTTCTGTACGTGCAATCTTTTTCTTCAAACGTGCAACCTTGGTTCTCTGTCCCTTGTATTGTTCTACAGCATCGTGATAGTCTTGGGACATGTGTAATACCTCATCATTCTCCAAAAGACTATTTAAAACTGGCACATTTAAACTCCAGGACCATGTCTCCAGAGAACCTTCCATGTACCATAAGCCACCAAGTTCAGAATCAGCAAGCTGTTCCCACTGCATCTCTTCCCTTTCAAGTAGCTTCCACATAACTTCATCAGGTAAAGCGTCACCCTGAGCCAAAGCAATGTTAGGAAAGCCTGTCCTATAAATAGTTTTAACCCATTTTTCTGTGAAAAAATACCATGAGTTATCTGAACCAAGAGCAACATAATATAATGGTTCAACATTTTCAAGAGTTTCCATTTCACCAACACCGGACTCGGCTATTGGAGCATTTATTGTTGATGAATCACTGGCAGAAACAATATTTTTAAGTTTTGAACCATCAAAAGAATCTGCCATCCCCAAATAAACTGCAGGGATTAAATGTTCAACTCCCTCGGAATCTTTGTATTGCAAGCACAAAAAGGGCAAATGACCCCTTCCCAACTCCTTGAATAAAATTTTAAGGGCACTTAATCTCTTCATCTCCATTATTTTCCGTAGTTTTGTTCGAAGCCGTTTTTCTTCTCTCAATTGTCCCTGCAGATCTGCAATCTCCTTATATGCCGCATCAGATAGAATTTGTCTGCTTTTTCTATCTATAGCATCCTCAGTGATATCTGAAGTTAGTTTTTCAATCTCTTTCTGTATTTTAGCGAGCTCCTCTTTTGAAGCAAGCATTACATTGCTACCAATATAGGTCCCAAAACTTTGCTCAACTAACTTCCTTGCTTCTTCCAAAGTTCTCCCTGCCTGAAGAACTTTTGTGTCATCTGATTCATTTGACATACGAGTGACTTTTGTTCCTGAAAGGAGATTCAGGACCATACCATAAGAAGCTGTAAACTGTGATACAAGAGGTTCTAGTCCAGCAAACAGAAGCTTGCAACACTCTTCAGCACCTTCATTAGGAGTCTGAACCAGTACAACATGGCCCCTTTCATCAATACCTCTACGTCCAGCTCGCCCAGCCATTTGTAGTAGTTCATTTGGACTTAATTGGATATGGCCAGTGCCACTTCTCTTGCTGAGAGATGATATAACAGCTGTCCTTGCAGGCATGTTGATTCCAGCAGCAAGTGTTTCTGTGGCAAACACGACCTTAATTAGTCCTCTTTGAAACAGTTCCTCAGTAAATGATTTCCATAAAGGGAGGCAGCCAGCATGATGTGCAGCAACCCCTTTCAAAAGTCCTTTGACGGCAGTCTCCCTGACAGCATCAGGATTTTGAATGCTGAACCTCTTCAAAGCCAGTTCAACCTCACTTGTCTCACACTCATCTAAAAGCTTGCAACCTTCAAGATACTGTACGGCTGCATCACATCCTCTCCTATTAAAAATAAACCAAATTGCTGGCAACATGTCTCTTGCCTTGAGCTGTGTTAATGTATCAATAACTTGAGGTACCTGAAATTTATAATTTATTGTGGATAAATAAATTGGTTTTTTTCCCTTTACCTCTAAAGGTAAATTACAAGGTAACCACAACTAGTGCACTTTTTTCAAATAGCATGGTCAAGAATAATGAAAGAACTGGTGGACTAAAAAATTACCATTGAACGGCGGATTTTGCCTATGTCATTCTTTGAGAGAGTTTCTCCAGACATGCTAGCAATACTATTGATTCCCATGTCATTCCCACGTTTTCTTGAGTTCCTTCTTCTAGGCCCATAATCCTTATAAGATTTAACTCCTGAAGCAGACAGTTGTAAATAATTATGTGACAGCTGCCTGTTCCAATTTGAAAAGCAAACCAAATTAGTGTTAATTAGAGGGGAAAAAGCAGTATAAAATCACTATTTAAAGAAGAAGAAATTAAAATTATACTCAATTTAGCTCAACTCAACCTTAATCCCAAAATTAATTGGGGTCAAAAATTAAAATTATAAAGGGGAAAAAAAAAGATGGCAAGCAAAATATGAGAACTGCAAATTCAGGTACAATCCAAAGCATACGAAAAACTAATATAGTAGATAAAATCTTCATAACTCAATAGTGGATACACAAGATGCAGTTATAAGAAATTGATACAGTTAGTGGTTTAAACTAGGAGACACTAGTGAAGCACTTAAAGTAAGGCTTTAGTTTACAACTCAGTCACCCCTCCCATGACTGAATAATCAAGAACACACTGGGAAAAATTTTTCATTGGCATAAACTAACATTAATATGGCTGAAATGATAAAACAGCAGGGCAACCCAAGACTCTCCCATTACAGCATATCCACAATTTATTTATTAGAACAACCTATATTGAGATACTAACCATGTCACGAAGTGATAGAATATGTAAATAAGAGTCTTCCAGGGCTAGGACGGGCATACAAAATTGAAAGAAACAAATCAACCATTGTATGCACATAGTATAGAGCACTAGTGTAAGAAGTCAACAGTCAAAGCATATCCTAAACTTATTTGCAACAAGTATTAGATAAACAGTGTGTTAAACTGAATGAAGTGTTCTAAAGATGATAGAATTTTTTCTTTTATTAAGTGTGGGATAACCAAGGATGAAGGAAAACCTATTCATGTGCTTTCCTTTCTCATCAAGAAGAGGGAACAAACAAGTCTTTGTGGAGAAATGCCAACTCAACGGAACTGGACGCTTTGGCGATGTTACCAATTCAGTTTTACCATGAACCTACAAAGAAAATGGTAGTAAATAATAATCAACATTTTCACCCTTGAAAAGTGAATTAACATTGGTCCACAGATCACTGATCACAAGATATTTCAAAAGTCAGGGTTGGCATAGCTAGTGTAATGTGTAGAATTTAATGGATATACATAAGACTATCCAATCCTTTTCATATGCCAGAAGTTTTTCCACTTCCAGTTTGTGTAACCAAGTATATAAATTCTATTTGACAATGGCAAAACAAAGCTTGCTCAGTGACAGTTTTGCATTAAAGAAGAAAGATATGTGCTACCACTCATTAGAAGCAAGACACTCAACAAGATATTCCCAACTAAATGCAGATTTAATAGTAGATAGCTAGAGAAATCATCATTATTGTTTAGCCTGCTTACAGGGCCCCTCACAAGTTTTACATTAAAATAGAATGAGACACCTATTTACTATATGTGTGCGAGATAACTTGAATTCATGATTGAATTAGTAACAACCATCAGTAAATCAGACTGAGGGTATTTTTGGGTTTAAAACCTAATTTGGTATGATTGTGAAACTGTATGGAAATCAACTTTCCTTTCTTTTGAATGAATTAAACACTATAGGCTAAAGGCTGCCAAGCACAAGAATTTGCTTGAATTAAATTTTTGTTTTTTAAGAAGCATCCAACAGGATGTAAAGGAAGCCAGAAGGACAATGAAGATGTCAACTGCAGCTCGAGATAACATGTTAATAAAATTTTTAAGGAGAAAATGTTACAATATCCTTCTTCCTGTGTGATAAAATGGATGTACTCCTCTGGCCTGGACACTTTAAAGCACCAAAATAGAAGCAAAACAATAAAAAGGAAGAGAAAGCATCATATTCAAGAATTGTCCAATTTTGTATTTCGATTAAAAAAAAAACACACCCCCAATATTATAGAGATCACACATCAATGTACCTTGATAAAGTCCAGTTCTTCAATTATTAATGCTCTGTCAGTATAACTAGTTAACCATGTTACATGTACAAAAGTAAGCTTGAAAGAGTATAGTTTCATTCTAGATTAATCTACACAACAATTTAAATTTGTCATGGTAAAAGATCCTTAGCATTCCATGCTCATTAAATACTTGGATTGTAAGGACAAAATGTACCAAAAACTAAGATGAAAGCTTCTACAGAATGTGATATATGAAAAAAAAAATATTTAATAAGTTATACTATAGTTGGACAGAATATAAAGGAGGATTCAACTTTGGGTTCTTGGAGATGAAAATGAAAAAATTCTTAGCATTTTATTTTATTTGTTTGGAATTAGCTCCCCTTATATAATAAAATTAGAACAACAGAAAAATTAACTAAATGAAGCATGTTTTCAGAAGCAGCATGCCTTGCCCACTCATTGCCATGTATTTGCAATATCATAGATAGCTTCGACAAAGGTTGAAAACTAGTTCATTCAGTACAAAAATCATACCTCGTTAATCCAGCCAGCCAATTCATCTGGATTCTTTACAGTTGCTGATAGACATATTAGTTGAACCTCTTTTGGGCAATAAATAACCTGAAAATATTTAACAACGGAATATACATTAATGTCATGAAAATTGAACTATAATTATAAACAAGATCCTAAATAATAAATTATACTTACTAATTATAAACAAGATCCTAAATAACAAATTATACTTACTATCTCCTCCCAAACTGTACCCCGTGATATGTCACTTAGAAAATGAACTTCATCCAAAACAATCACGTCCACATGGAAAAGTCCGCTCCCAGAAGACACCATCCCAATGCTGCATGAGAAGTTTAACCACCAATTCCATACTTGATTCAAAAGATCAACTTAAAGAATTACAAAACTACAGGGATCACAAGCGAAGTTTGGAAATTGCAACTGCATCAAGAAAGGATAAATATTTTGTGATACATGAATGAAATTAGCAACCAAATTATAGTTAAGTTCCATAATATCACCATCACAATCATAATCTCCTTCGAAGATACATATCATCATCATGATACATTGTACAATTACAAGCCAATGCAAGGATTATCCAACTATCTAAAATCTACCAAGCACACCAATCATTAGCAGCCTCCCAGTGGATTTTAATTGCAATCAAGGATAACTTTAAGTCAAGACTCAAGACCTTTCTCCATATTCCAAAATAGCCAATACTTGCATATATATTACAAACTACCCCTTTCTTTGTTAACTATTAAGCATGCTCCTGAGTGACTAAGAATAACAAAGTTTTAAACTGCAATTAAATATACCTCTGATACAACATGTTGCGCAAAATCTCTGTAGTCATTATCAAAACATGGGCATCTTTATTGACAGCAGAATCTCCAGTAAGAAGACCGACATTGTCTTCCCCAAATGTCTCCCTGTAAATTACCATAAAGACAAAAATGTATACTTTCACAATTAGTGAAATTTTGATTTTATCCCTAACCAATTCATGGCAATTACTAACCGAAAATCACGGAACTTCTGGTTCGATAATGCCTTGAGTGGAGTGGTATAGAATAATCTTCTTCCTCGAGCCACAGTAGCAACTGCTGCAGCTTCAGCTATCAATGTCTTTCCACTGCTTGTAGGCGCCGAAACCACAACCGAGGAGCCATTCAAGAACGCTTCTATCGCCAGTCTCTATCAAAAAGGAGAAAGAAATCAAAATTTCAAAATTAATTTTGAATTTTGCTTATAATTTTATAGATAGGCAAACAAACCTGAAATTTATCTATACGAAAATCGTAAATGGAGGCGAGTTCATCAACATCAATTATTCCATTTCCAAACTCTTTAACTTCGTTACGAATCTTCTCAACTCTCTGCGCCTTGGATTCCTTGCGCCAATTTAAAACTTCATCAATCGATTCCGCCGATATTTCGGTTTCATATTCACTTTGTTCGATTCCGTCCGAAATCTCACCGGAAACGTCATCGTATTCATCAGCAGCCTCTTCGTCGTCGTCGTCGTCGTCGTATTCCTCTTCTTCGTCAATATCAGAGAGCTGAGATTCAATTGGGAAGGAAGAGTAATTCGAGGGCTTGAAGGAGAGTCGATGAAAAGGGAGGGACCTGGGGCAGCAGAAAGCTAGGGTTTGGGAGAGAAATGAGAAGGGCTTGTAAGAGAAGGAGAGAGAAATTGAAGGATGAGGAGAGAGAATGGAAAGTGTGTTCATGGCGGGAGAGTTTTTTTTTTTTTTTTTTTTGCGGGTTTTGGAGGAGTGTTATCGATACTTATCGGCTTGTTTCGTTAACGAATTGTTTGGAATGATAATCATTTTTATGCTTCGACGTCGTTTTTCTTGAGATTTGAGAAACATGCCACGGATAGAATGTAGATATTTTATTGTTTTGGGAAAAATTATAGGGCGAATTATTATAAAATTCCTATATATTTTAAGATTATATTAAAAAAACTTTGTATTTTTAAAATAATATTAAAAAATCTTTACATATTGATTTCATTATATTATTAGGCTGTTGGAAATTCAATTCAAGTAAAAGTTTGTGTTTCTTTTGTTTGTGCTTGTCATCGTAGTGTTGGGTGGATTAGGTAATGAGAGGTTAAGAATTAGGGTCTTTTTTGCTGGTGTTATTGTTATTGTTTGAAAGAGCATTTTTGAAGGTCGACGGAGGAACGTCTCTTTTTCTTCTTATTTTTATTGTCATTTTTCCGGTAATTTCTAAAATAGACGTCCCTTTTTCATAATGTTCTGTAATTTCTATAACTTAAATTCCATATATTTCCATAACGTCCTTTCTTCTTCTTAATGTGAACTTTTGAACTGAAAAAATTGAGTGACTCGTGATGAAATGAAAAATCGAAATGAAACCAGTAAATAAAGTATTTTTGAATTTTGTGATTTTTTTAATTCGGTGGTGGTGGGTTGGTGGTGGTGTGATGATAGTGATGAAAATGAAAATTTTGATTTGGTTGAAATTAATGATATTTGAGTGAAAATTATAGATATTTTAGACTTTTTACATATATTTAACAGATTTTTTAACAGAAATATCTTAAATTTTAATAGAACCAAAATGCAATGATTTTTTAATATAATTTTAAAAACACATAAACTTTTTAATATAATCGGTTAAAATACAATAACATCATAATAATTAACCTAAAATTATAAATTTTTTTTCTCTTTTTTCTTTTATTGCTTACTCTATTTAGAATAAATGAATTATCTTATAATAGATATATTTATTTTATTATCATCATATATATAATAATTTAGATATATAAATTCTAACATCTAGATTAATTTATATATGTAATTAAGATTTATATATTATTTAATTAAAAAATATTAAAATTAATTTCATAAATAAATTATAACTTATCAAATTAATTAGATAATACTATTTTTAAAATTAATTCTTTAAACAAATTACAACTTATCAAATTAATTATATAGTACTGATTTTTAAATTATTTTTTCAAATAAATTACAAATTGTTAAATTAATTGGATAATACAAATTTTTAAAATTTTATTCTTATTACTAACAAATACTCTTGAATTTTTCTGATAAAAGTATTAAGTTATATAATTACAATTCACCAAATTAATTAGATGATACTAAAAATTTTATTATTACCAAATTTTTATTTTTTTTTAACAAATTAATTTGAATCAAATTAGAGAGTGTTTCTCCTCACTAAGTAAAAGAGAGCAGCTGTCAAAGCTGAATATTTGTCGTATCTTTATCTTGTTATCCATCTTCTGCCATTAAACAAGAAAACCAATGCATATATTTGCCCATAATAATTGTTTCTTGGGAAATATGTTTTTAATTTTTGTTTTGCATATATTCATCGTTAAGTATTCTTCCTTGTATCTAAACCATACCTTGTTGTTCTCAGGGGTGTTGGTAATACTAATTTTTGAAATTTGTTTACAAGTTTTGGAGATCATATAATATGAAGCTTGGATCATGATTCTTCAAAATAATCAAAAGCAAGATCTGTCGTTTAATGCTTTAAAATATCATGAATATCAAAATTAAGTTCAAAATTTGGAATGTTATTTCAAGAAAAATATATTTATAGCATTTACAAATTTAAGCATTAAATATTGTAAGAAATTAATCTTGTATAAATACTGTAAGCTCTCCACTAAAATTGACAATGAGAAATATTTTTATAAAAAATATTTAGATAAATATATTTTAATTTCGGAAAATGCCTAATATATCTCTTCAAAATATGTCGCGTATGTAAGTTACTAAATTATCCTCATGTATTTAGATTTTTGTGCATGTTTAGAAGGATAAATTAATATTTTAATTCTCTAAAAGAAAATTAATATTTAAATTACTTTAGCAACGTAAAATTATCAAATGAACGTAGGATATTTATGCATCAAGTTCACTCACAATCATCTCTAATGTATAATTTAAATGATAAGAAATTTATATATTTTGAAAAAAATCTTTGAGTTTTCTCATATAATTAGATATATAATTTATTAAAAATAAATATAATATTTTATAAAAAAAAATTATATTTTTTAATATTAATTATTAGCATTGTTGTTTTTATAATATAAAACCCTTAAAAAAAGTTTATTGACATGACAAATTCAATGATGATAAATATTATTTTATTATGAATTTATTACAAAAAATTTTATAAATTTTATATATTAAATTTAACGGTATAAATTTATTAAATATTAATAATAATTAATAATAATTAACTTTTTATAGTTAATTAAATAAATATTTATCTATTATTTATTACATTTTTTAGTTTTACTTTTTCCGTGTTTCTTAATTTTTTTATGGATATGTTGAATAAGATAATTTATATATGGCAATGATAAAATTTTAATATTTTGTATTAACGTAATAATAATATATATAGAATGACATTTAATTATAGCCTTCATTTTCTTTTTCTCAAATTTATGCATTAAATATTGCAAAAAATTAATTTTATATAAATATTGTAAGCTCTCCAAGGTCAACATAATTATGACAAAGATAAATATTTTTTTTTGTAAAATTAATTATCATATGTGTGTGTATGAGACGTGCCCCCTCTTCATATATATGAATGAACTTATTTTATTTACTTGGATCTAATACTTTATGTTATAAATTATTTTGAAGCAAGTTTTATAAATTATGCTGATACAGAAAAATGAGAGAAAGATAGAGGAAGGGAAAAGGGGAGAGATTGAAATTGAAAAGGGGGAGAGAGAGAGAGAGAGAGAGAGGCAGGGGAAGATGGAAGAAAAAAAATACTTTTATTCATAATATTTATGAAATTCATTTGAAATTTTTATTTATTTTGATGTAATTTAATTTAATTATATTTAATTTTATATAATTAAATTCATAAAATTAAAATTTCGTGTGCTCTTTTATTTTTGTCTTTTAAGTTATAAAAAAATGAAATATTAAAATGAATTTGTTGATGGAACAAAACATAAATGGAGAATGTGTGGGAGGTGGAGTGACTGGAAAACTAATAATGGAACAGAGGCAGAAGAAGCTTTAAAATAATATGAAAATTATTATTGAAAAAATAATTAAGAAGAGACGCTCACGCGCTTAGGAATGACAATGGGGCGGGGAATCTCCGTTCTCCGCGGGGATTTGCCCCGAACGTGGTGAGGATTTCCCGATTTATCTCTCCATGGGGATGGGGATGGGGAATATATTCTCCCCGTTAGCGGGGACAGGGCGGGGACGGGGAGTGTATTCCCCACCATGTGGGGATCCCCATCCCCGTCCCCGTGGAGACCCGTTATTATATTTGGTTAATTATTATATTTATTTAATTATTCCTTATATAAAATTATATTAATTAATATATATATATATATATATATAAGGAATAATTTGTTCAATAAATAATTCTTATGAGATTGTTGGAGTTTATTGAAAGCACCTATTAGATTAAATTTGTTCAAGTACTCATAATTTAATAT
>CANXYC012810642.1:0-21980 GCA_948193065.1 Aleurites moluccanus
TATATATATATATATATAGCACAATTTGCCAAGGAATTTGTGCACATAGGTTTAGTCATGGATTTATTCCACTTGAAGATATGCCATGTTCTGTAGGTTTAGGCAGGTTTCTTCACTGGAATTTATTACTATAAAAATAAAATCAAGAAAGCCAAGCATACGGGCAGATAAAAAAAAAATAAATGAAAAAAAAAAAAAGATATAAGGTACTTAGGTGTATAAAAGAAAGTGGATTAAAGCACATGCTATGGGTTCTTGGCAAAATGATTAGAAGGAAAAAAAAAAAGTTTTGATGAGTTTACCTTGGCTTGGTAACAGCTGTCTGATTGCAACAATTCAAAGTTCATTCATTGCAAAGTAGCCAAATTCTTTTATACAAGTAGTATCCCACCAGAAAGAAAAACTCCTAACTAGTGAATATTTCAAGGATTCATTAGTGGAAAAACCTGACATTTTTATCCAAATTGTCTATGTAGTAACTAGGACTAATTTCATTAATTAATTCTTATATTTCTGCTTTCATGGACCAAAGAATTTGTATATTTTCAATTGTTTGATTATTTAATAAACCCATAATGCAAATTAAGCTCTGATCACTTTAAAGAGTATGTTTGAGTTTAAATGATTTTTTTTTTAAAACACCACTTTATTTTTTTTATTTTTTATAATTTTGCTCCAACTAAAATTCGAATTTAAAAAATTTCTTAATTTTGTAGGTAATTTTAGTATTATTGAACTAAGAGATCATCCAATTAAAAAAAAAATATAATTATTTCCAATTAATTTTTTTAGTAACAATGCCAAATAAATATTAAAAATGTGAGAAGTGAGAGTTTTAAAGTCAAAGTTTTTCATCTATCATTGTAACCATAATTTTACCTCAATACTGAAAAATATGAAAACTTGAAAAGGGAGTGTTTCTCTTTGTTGGGCAGGCATACAGCTTAGACTCATTTGACATTATAATAAAATAATTTTTTTATATTAAAAAAAAAAAGGAAATTGAATCCAAAATAGTAAAAATACTCTAGACAGAAATGGGGTGATAAATTAATAAAGTTTCTAAGGTTTCAAAATACGCAAATAATTCACATCTTTACATAATTGTAATCAATTCGAGAGGCCACAGTATATTTTTTCATTTGCGCACTGAGCTGGCAAAGAACTGTTATGGGCTGTATAAAACATTTAAACTTGAATGCTATTAGCTATTGGCAGCCTTTCTCATTGCCTTTTTTTATGTGAAGAAGAATAGTTTTTTAGTACTTATTTGGAGAATAGTTTTTGTCATTACTATATGAACGGTGGTGATCATAAAAGTGAATCAGGAACCTAATAATATCTAAAAAAAAGGTGAAAATTTTACCAATCAAATTCCACCTAATTCTAACCTAATCTTCATTTCACATGCAAGAAACTTAAAAGGTAACATTCAGACAATGACTCTATCAATCATATATACATATGATTCCTTGTTTGTAACATGTAGGTTAGGTTAGTTTTAGGTGGAAATTTTTTCCCCTAAAATTTGGTAGAAATCAACTTTGTTCCCAAATGCAAGTTTCAAAAATCAAAATCAATGTGTTTCACAGCCAAGAACCTATGTAAATGCCATTGGTTTGGAATCTGGTAATCGAGTATCTATCAGGAGTATAAGAAACCGGGTATTTAAACCCTTGTAACCCTCTTTTATTTAGAAATTTCCATGTATGAAAAAAAAAATCAAATAACATAAATAGTTCAAGTTTCAATAGATTATTGTTCTGCATAAGGCTGTGGTATGCCGTACGGTTACAGGGACAGTAAACTGCGAAATCTATCGATGCATAGATGCTAGAAATAAAGATGTAATATGTAACACACATTAAAATATATGAAACCAACAAAGCAATATTTATTGCTCACAAGAGCATAATTGAGGTAGAAAAATGCAAGACTGTGTACTTTCTGTAATCAAATGAAATTAAGCATTTCCTTTGAGCTTCTTTGTGATGGCAGCAATGTATTTTCCCTGATGGAAAGCTTGCTCCAACTCCAGCTCTGAGGGCTGTCTTGACCCATCCCCAGCTAATGTTCCTGCACCATAAGGACTCCCACCTTTCACTTTCTCAATCTCAAACATTCCAGCTCCGAATGTGTAACCAATGGGAACAAATAAAATTCCATGGTGAACAAGCTGAGTGATAGCAGTCAACCTGTGCCAATTTCAAAACTTGTATGAGAAAATGATTACTTTTTGTTCGTTAACTAACTTAGATAATAGTGGTCTAAGGACATACGCTGTAGTCTCTTGTCCACCACCTTGAGCTCCAGTGCTATAGAAGATTCCAGCAGGTTTGCCTGCAAGTTGCTGGGTTCTCCATAGACCACCAGTTGCATCCAGAAATGCTTTAAATTGGGCAGCCATCATTCCAAATCTTGTTGGGAAGCCAAAAACAAATCCATCAGCCTCAGCTAGCTCGTCTGGTGTAATGATTGGTACATCACTCTTTAGCGGTGCGCCCAACTTTCCAAGCACCTCTCCAGGCAGGGTCTCAGGAACCTGTTCCAAATATCAACTAAAATCAGTTTAATGATCAGAATGCAACTTTTCTGTGCAATAATTTCTATTCTGAAACTGCAAGCTCCTTTCAAATCCATGGCTGCTTATCAACAAACAGGCATGGTTACAAGAATTTTGAGCTCAAAGCAAATGAAGCATAGAAAACTGTGATCAGTAGCTATATCAATACATTTAAATAGTACGAAAGAAGACTGGCAGAAAGATTTCTACCATAACAGGTTAGCTAATCAAGAGATTCCAATTTAAGTTTAACAGAGATGATGGAAAATAGATACTCTTGCACAACCTGAGTTAATTAGATATGGGCAGCTAATTGGGATGTCTAGACAAGGAAAAGAACCATAAAGATATCACCTTGGCATGAGGTTCTTACACAGCATAGGAAACTGAAAGATGGATATAAGTGAGAAAAAAGTAACCTTGCTGAGGGAAAATGTGAATCCAAAAAACAAACTCTATGCAAAAGAATCTTTGCAATTATCCCCAAGAGAATTGGGACAAAGCAATGAAATCATAGACTTTGATGATGGAGTCTGATAAACTAATGGCTTTACTAACTAAATTCAGAAACAGGTAGTGGTTCATGACACCTTTCTACGGATTAATGTTTCATTTACCATCAAAAAATATACTGCTTGTGATAACCTTGCATCATTATATACTGGGAAAGCCATTAGAAAATTAAACTTAATGTTCAACATAATGCTGTATTTAATTTCTTACCTGCCATAATTTGGCTTCAACACCTTCAACAGATGCAGCCCCCTTCTTAATCTCTTCTGCCAGTTTCTCTACATGTCCATACAAGGAATAGTACCTGAAACAGCAATAAATTTTTTGAAAAAGAGCCATTTAGAATTAGGCAGAGGGCATAAATTATTTCCATAGTGCACTTTTAGGACAAAAAAAATGGAAGAATGCACTTGTATATCATCTTTTATAATCTTATTAAGATAAAACCACCGCATGTATCCTAATTTTCAAAGAAGTTGTACAGCATCATTACTGTATCCATTTTCGTTCTTCCCAGCTCTCTAACCCAGCTAAATAAAAAGATATGTACAATGCAGCATTAGATATTCATCAACAATAAAACCCACTTTCCACAAGCAATAAGCTCATCAATTGTTATCTTTGTAGCAGACAAGATAAGGCATAGAACTGTGTGCATTAGAACTTGTAAAAGCCAAGAGGTGACATAATGCCAACAATTTCATGGAAGATAACAAAAAAAAGAAAGGATCAATAGACCAATAACCACTCCAACAATGAATGTGTGGTGATTGTGAACGATGTCAGGCTCAATGAATAATTAGATGCATATAACAGTTGAATATTCCTAATAATTACAGAGAGCAGTTAATCTGTTAAGAGATCATGTTTCATGATATGACCATGTCAAGGAAGGCAAGGCAGTTCACACCACTAGAGCCTAATTATGCAATGACAATATCCCTCTCTTCTACTTAGAAATATTTTAGAATAATCGACATAACAAAAAAAAATTGCTCCAAATCTATCAGTTTAAACATTAAAGAGACAACTGGACCATCAATGCGGCACATGTATAGGATGGAGAGGGTGCACTTCTGAAATAATTGTATGTAATGCTACTGAAAACAATAAACTTCCTCTATAATACATGTCTATAGATATTGTGCCCATTTCACAGAAAAATTAACAAGGAAACCATAATATGAAGCTACAGACACAGACATGCTAAATATCTAATCGTCTTCCTTTAGCAGGCTACATATCCAAGCACCTAGAACAAATTTATATTTGTACACCCATGGCAGAGGTAGAATTTTGAAATTTACAAACTTAAAACATCTGATCTCATTTTTCCAAAAATAGGATAATCTACACATTATTGACCTCATAATCCAAAAACAACATAATTTAACAAAAACAATCCAACATTTCAACAAGAGCAAAATCAAAGCTGAGATTGTGCAAATTATGCGGTTGATCCATTAAAGAAGGGCCTTCAAAATTCACAATTAAAAACAATTCCGGACATTATGTTTGGTAGAGGAGATACAGAATAGAAATAGAAACAAAATGCATTTGGTCCCCAATAAGAGCCAAATACATCAGGTGTGACCACTAATATGAGCTGGATTCACTTTCTTTTCTTTCCAGTCCTTAACAAACTCATTAAAATTACAATAATTACGAGTACATACGCCTCAAACTCATTCTCTAATTCTCTACATTTTCTCGGCATCCAAACAGATTGCTATCAAACAGTGGTATTAGGAACATAATTTGGGAAAACGAATCAACTGATAGTAAGAGACCGAAGAGAAAATCTAATTCACAATAATAAAACATAAGCATAACAAAATAGGAAAACAAAATTAATCAAAGATCACATACGACAATTACACGAATCTACTGTGTTCATACACGTATATATCTCTGTATACACACATACAAGAGAAGTAGAAATAGAGAGAGAAACATACACAATATACAGTTTGGTAGCCATTGAAGCAAAGCAAAATGGTAGTATGAGCAAATGAAACGTTGACGATGAAGTTAAAAAGGAACGCCAAAAGCTCTGTATTTATAGGTGCGAAAATTATTCATAAATCATCAATTTTTGGAAAGGCGCAAGAATTTAGAAAAATCGTAACGGCGTCGTTTTCTTGAATGGAAAATTAATTAATTTTTCATTAATTAGGAATATAATATTAGATGGGAAATGTTTAATGATGATGATGAGAGGTTGTTGTCACCCTCATCATCATCCTCCTTGGAAGATTTCTAAGGTTTAATTTTATTTTAATTTTTTAAATAAGAAAAATCATAATATAAATAAAAATACTAATTATAATTATATTCTAATTTATATTTCAGCACAATTTCTCATTTTATACTTGGTATGTTTTATATAATTATTTATTTTTATAAATTAATTATTCAAGTTTATTTTTTATTAATTTTTAGTAATTTTTTTTTATTTTTACATATTAATATTAATTTTTATATTTATATATGATATATTATATTTATGTACATTTCAATAATTTTTTTTATTATTTTTTATGCAGATGATGATTCATATTTTTTTATTTTAATAATGATTGTGATAAATAATTTCAATATAAATTTATATTTATGAGACCATTTTTTTTCATATTTTTCATTTTGCAACATCAATGTTATATATTTGTTCAAAAATATAAATCTCTCATATTCAATATGATATATTTTTTATATGTTTTATTAATTTTAATTTATTTTTATATTTTATAAATTTTTACTTGTTTAATTTAAGTTTTTCGTTTATACACATTAATGACTTAATTTTTATATTTCCATATTAATTTGTATAAATTAATTTCTACAAGTTATTTTTTATTATTTTTTAGTTTAATTTTCTTATTTTTATATGTTAATAAATTATATATGTATTTTTTATTTTTTATGCAACAAATGATAATTCACAGTTTAATAAATTTAAAATATCATAAAAAGAATGAAATATTAAATTAATGTTATAAACCTAAAAAAAATTAAAAATTTTTCATTTAAAAAAAATAAACTCAATAAATTTTATTAAAGATGAAAATCTCATTTAAAAAATTATAAATGAAAACAAATATTTGTACAAAAGGAAACATATTAACATAATAATAATAAAAGATTTGTATTTATTGAAAAAAAAATAGGTAAAATAAAGAGAAAAAAACCACCAATTACTAATACTTATATTTAATTTTCCAGAAAACTAAGCTTGCCGTTTATATTTTTTAAGCCTTTCCTTTTAAGCAATTGGAAAAATAGAAAAAAAAAAATCTCATTTGAAGGTAATTAATTAAAAATTATATTTTTACCAATTAATTTTCTTATATATGCATAATTTATTATATTTTTTCTTTTTTAGCTTTTCATTGTAGTTTTGTTAATTTGACTTTTCCCAATATCCTTTGATATGGGTATTGTTGGTCAATTGGGTGTGGGTTATGTGACAATGAAGCATTGATTCAATTTAACCATCAACAAAAATTTGGATGCATGACGTTTCATACACTGCATGCTGACCATAACTTGTCCCAATTCAAATCATGCAATTTTCTTTTTCTTTGAATATAATATTTTTTTTTTCAAGATTCTATTTTTGAAACTACACCTATTTTGAATTTTTTTTCTAAAAATATTTATCAGAAATTATATTTTTTAATTAAATAGAATTTTATGAACGTAAAAATTGATTATGAGATTTTTTTTATTCCCTTGTTATGCTGCTAATCACCTGATCGTCCCCTTAAAGACAACAGAAATTATCTTTTAAGTGTGCTAATTTACCGAATGGAAATTAAAATGACAGCAAAGGGATGATAAATTATATCATAGTTCTTTTTTTCTCTTTTTCCAAATATTTAGTTGTACCATTGAAAGTTTAATTTCTTTCGAGTATTTTACTACCCATTGAATAGTTGGTGCACACCTGATTGATTAATGTTATTAAAAGATAAAAATGTTTTTATCTTTTATTTTTAATTAATTATATTTTATTTTTATTTTTAAAAAATATTTTTTAGGGTTAAAAAATTTATTTTTATATTTTTTGATAAATTTAAAAATAATTTTTTTTATTTTTTATTTTAAAAAAATAATTTAAGAAATTAAATTATTTCTTCTTAAATTTTTAATACAAATAAAAAATTCATTTTCATATTTTTGACAAATTTAAAAATAAAAAGTAAAAATATTTTTTTAAAAAAAAATTTTATTTGTTATTTTCAAATTTTTTATTTTTAAAAAATATAATAAAAAATATTTTTATTTATTTTAATTTCAAAGTTGTCAAAAGATATAAAAATATATTTTTTTAACCCTAAAAAATTTTAAAGTAAAAATTGAATATAATTAATTAAAAATAAATTGTAAGGGTATTTTTATCTTTTTACTGTTATTATTGACTATTTTAGGATTATCTAATAACAAAATTAAATAAAATAATCTAATAATATATTATAATATTTATCAGGAAAAAATTAATATATTTTTAAAAAATAGAAAAGTTAATGTATTGGGTAATTTTATTTTTATTTTTTTTGAATGGCTGGTCAATTTCTGTCTTTTTATTCTTAGTTTGGACCGGACAGAACACCGATTCAAGACCCATCTTGAGATTGGAACTTGTCCATCCGATTTTAGCTACATTTTCAATTGATTCAAAGTCAATACATTTACAGATGTACTAATTAGCTCTAAATTATAAACACAATTAATTATTACGTTGCCGTGACATGTTATATCTTTTTCAAATTATTGAGCATGAACCACAATCAAATAACATTTTACTAAGTAATCCCATAATGATTTCATATATATACACTCCAGAAATCTATTAAGAAAAGTGGTGTATCTTTTAAGTGGGTTGGAATTTAGGATACTTTTTAAATCTGCAAGGTAAAAAAATAAGTATCAGAGTGCCAATGTTAGACTTGACAAGATTTTTATGATATCTAAATCAATGGCTTTATTTTTAGGATTCTCAACGAAAAACAAGAAAAATCTTGAGGGATAATATTTTTGTGAAAGAAAGAGATTGGTGTGGCACCTTTCTGGGGATGATCTTATCTTGGACGAGTCTTTTCCCACAAGGAGTTATCCCTTAAGATGCCTTCTTCTAGGTCTTCTAAATGTATTTGTACTTTGTTGATGGACTTGGTATGGCATTCGATGCCCAAAGATGATAATTATATTTATTCCTCATTAGAAACCCCACTATTCTATTGGGACGAAGCCGAGGTTGGTCGTAGTGAACGTATAAATCTTTGGTCAATGTTGTCCTTGGGAAGATTATTTAATTTCAAGTTGAGTCAAGATAGTCTGAGCAAGGCGAGTGATTGAGCTAAGCAGACATTGTCAAGCAAAGTCACCATAAGGCTACTTTTCTTTTTTTGTTTTAAAAGCATGTGACCTTTCATACGACCCTGGTTATGGAGCGCTGATATATTTGTAGGTTCTTTTTGTCATTTGTCTCATTTAGGGCTATGAATATATAGCACTTTAACTGATGTCTTTTGGGAAACATAACATGAGCCTTTAAGGTTCCATGACTATGATTAGGGGCGGTTTCCTAAGTTTCAAAATTTAAATAGCCCACCTTCACATCTATATCTTCTTTTCTTTCTATCTTTGCCTTTGCTTTCTTGACTCTCTATGCCAATTTTCTTCTTTATGTGAATTCTTTTTGTTATTTTCTTAAAGATCTAAAACTTATTTGTTCTTTCTTCTCAATTTATATGTCTGCATGTAAATCAAAGAATACAACGTCTAACACCATCGACGAGTGGACCTTCATTGTTCAAAGTTGGTCTAAAATTACTTTGAGGGATCGAGACCTTGTATATAGACTTGGAGATTGACTTGCCCACTCTTAACAAAGTGACCGGCAAGATAAGGGTTTATAGCCCATATGATAATTTCCCTAGTTTCGAGCCACCTCACAGTCAATAGAGAAAGAGAGGTAAAATAGTACCCTCTATGAAGGCTCGACAAACGACTACTCCATTGGTTATGGTCCAAGAAAGGGTTCCTCCTGTGTGCAGGGGAAAGGCTCCAATGGTTTACAAGGGGAAAGAGAAAAGGATGAGATCTCTTCACTCGTCAAATCTAGTGGCAGGACCTATTATAAGGTGGACTCCCATCGAGGCTTCTCCTGAGGATTAAGTCCTGCCTGCTCATAGGGCTCATCTTACTTTTAGGGCTCCTTCCAAGTCTCCTGTTATGATTTCTTATTCCTTAACTTCTACTACTTCATCCTCAACTGTTATAACTACTCCACCAGCTCCAACTCTTATAACTCCTTCAGCTAAAATGTCTGTAATTTATGAGGGTTATTTAATTCTTGTTACTTTTCTATTTTATCTCTACCTATCTTGTCTTCTAAAGGTTTTCATTTTAGGAGCTCTAGTTAAGCCAACACCTCGGTTTGGATGACCATGGATCATATCCAAAACCTCCTCAAGGCGAGTTGTAAGAGCCCTTTTCCCATCAAGGTGGAAGTTCCCTTTAGAAAAAGCAAAAAACATATGGCGAAGAGGTCATCCTTCAGTAGAGAGCCATCAAGAAGGTGTCTAAGATGAGGAAGGTGGAGCAACAACAAACAAGTCGCCCGCCAAGATGACTATTGAAGAGGAAGAAGACTGAATAGATACCATCTAGGCAAATGTTCCCTTGGATGGTGTAACTATTTTGAGTTTGAGGAGCAGCAAAACTTGCCTTTCATTTGGAGTGAAAATAATGGAAAGAATGATCAGGTCTTGTTTAGTGTGAAGGAAATTTTTGGCGTCAACTATATTACCCATGAGGAGACCCTCATACTCAACCAACCATTCAAGAGGATCTCCTTTCATACTATGCCATAAACCTCATTATGGCCTTTGCAAAGATCCTATAGATGAACAAGATTAAAGAGCCTTAACAATGGTCTATAGATCTTGTTGTTGTCATGACTTCCTTGCTTGAGCTTTCAAAGATGTGGGGATCAATAAAAAATATTGGTGGCTAGACAAATAAAAAAGCATGTGGATATAACTTCTTATTCTTAAATTGCTCACATTTTCATATTATTTCCTTTATTTATCCTCGCTGAATTTATCTTTCCTTATTTTCTTAGGGCATATAAGAATGTTACCAACTTTATAGAAGGCTGTAGACCAATAACAAGAACTATTTCGAGGGTCGTGACATTGCTCTCAATTGCATCGGGTTGGTCAATAAGTATAAATAGGAGATTTTGATATTCCAGCAACAACTTAAAGACCAACAAGAGAACCAGGTAAGGGAGCTGATCTCAAGGGACTCCATATTGAAAATGCTCAACTTCGAGAGAGCTGCTTTGAGTGGGAGGGCAAGTATAAGATGTGTGAGAAAAATGTTGCAACCTTGACCCAACAGTTGAGAATAGTGGAGGCATATTTTCATACCAAAACTAAGGAGATTCAAGAGCACTTGTTAAGTCTCCTCAAGGCCAAGGGTATAATGAGGAAATTGAAAGATCAAGTTGCCATGATTGATCAAGAACTCAAATTCATAGAAGACTTTAAAGATGATCTAAAGAAAGTTGAGAGCAAGAGGGACTAAAAGACTCAGCAAATTGTCTCGAGGCTGACCTCCATTGATATGAGAATGAGAGGAAACAGGCTGTGGCAAACTGTCAGAGAGTAATTTCTATCTATTTGGCCTTGAAGGACTTTCAAGCCAGGGTTTTGGCTTTTACCATAGCCATATGGGGCTACTTATTATAATGAAATCATTGATGAAACCGCTAAGATCTACATTGGTGTGTTGGCCTAAGTGCCTAAGAGGGATTATGGTAGTCCTCCTCCTCATCCTTTTTTTCTAGCTTGATCATTTTTTTAGTCCTCGCAGTAGTTGACTCTCTTACTTGACAGACCTATATCAATCAAAATTATTGTTTGATCTTATAGGTCAAGCTGAATGAAGTCTCGCCAATTGGCTATCTTAGGATGGTCTGTTTTACTAGAGCACATGTAGTAGCTCATTCGCCCAATTTTCTTTACAACCATCTAACCTCTTCTTTAGTCTCTGTAAGATTGTTCTATTATATGTCTATGGATGGGCTACTGAAGAGAAGTATTGCTTGATATTAAGGCTGTACTTGTTTGATGTCCCTTATGATACTATCAGTGATAATGACAAGTAGTTTGATAATAACAAAGTCATAATCTTTTACACTATGTTCATCTAAAAGAAGTTTATGTTTATCTAAAAGAAGTTTATCACCTTCTCTACTGTGATTATGGCTAGGACTTGACTTCTACCAACTTAGTGAAATATACCATAACTATCAAGAGGAATTTTCTCTCCATTGAGACCATTGGAAAGGATTCTACAATGTTGATGCCCATTTCGTAAATGTTCAAAAAGTAGTAAGTAGGACCTACTTAGTAGTTAGGATGTGTTTGCCACTGGCAAACGCTAGCATATAGGGCATTTCTTTACGAGATGCACTGCATCTTCTTTCATACTCGGCTTTGTCTGAGTAGGAAGGAATAGATCTTTAAAGAAAAGTGGTGTATCTCTTCTAAGTGGACATGGGCTTAGGATGACTTTTTGGACCTGTAAAACGAATAAAAAATCATTAAACAAGCCTGTACTTGGGAAGGTATTTCTGAAACCTAAGTCTGTGGTTTGATCTTTATGATTCTTAAGAAAGAAGATGATTAATCTTGAGAAAGAATATGTTAATGAGAGAAAGAGGTGAGAAATTGTAAAATGAATATGAAAATAGTAATAGGTAAGAATATTTATTTTATACCATGTATCTTAGCATAAAAGGAGTTAATAAATACACAAGTTCCTTTCTCACATTGGTGCGCAGGATGTTTAGCCAAGATGAGGCGGACAAGTTTCTATGATGTCAGATTCTTACTATTGTTTTACTTGTCTTATGTTAGGGTCGCATCCTGACTAAGTGTCATGATTAGACGATTTGTCTTATTTTGGAATGCTAGTGGCTGACGTTTTATGATTCTTAATGCTGATAATAATGCACGAGTCTTAATGCTGATAATAATGCACTGGGGCATGATTGTACATGTAGAGAGACTCAATTCTCTATTTGATAAGGCTATTTTGGAGTGAACCTAAGAGGTCTTGTGAGCAAGGCTCTAATAAGGTGAGGGAACACCTTAGTGAGGCACCTTTCTAGAAATGACCTCATTTTGGATAAGTTCCTTGGGCTTTTCACAGTGAGTTATTCCTTATGTTCTATTTTAGGTTTTTTAAATTCATTTATACTCTCTTAAAAAATAAACTTGATGTGACATTCAACTTTCAAAAATAATAGGTAAATTTATTTAGTGTAATATCTGACTTGTAAGAAGATAATAGCTAAATTTATTTAATGTAATATCCGGCTCTCAAACATAATAGCTAGATTATTCCTTATCAATATATAAATCTAAAAAATTGATAAATTCAAGCATTAATTAAGTATTAGTAGGTTAACTTAAAATTTGCAGCACACATGCATTAGTTTAGAAACAAATCAAGCATTTGTTGCCTTTTGACGCGTTCTATGCAGGAAATTTCGACGTTTAAGGACTGCAATTAGGAATTGAAGTGACACATTTTGGTCAAAAAAAAAAAAACCAACTCCCTTATCATTCCATGTTCATCTAAAACCCTATAAAGCTTAATTAGTATGGTCTCATGTCATAATTAATCTTAATCTATATATAATTATTTTATTTGGTTGATGTACAATTAACATAACTTGACGTGCTGGTTAGTCAATGGTGATCCTTCACCTAACAATTTACCCTATCAAAACAAATCTGTTGATTTCAATTCACAAAAAGATTCTTTTCACTTTTACAAGTTAATCTATAATTTTTTTTCTTCGGAAATTCTCATAAATCTAATTATTAAAATTAGTTTATACATAGATACTTATATTATAATACAAACTATTCAGCCGTTTTGGAACTTTTACTAAAGAAAATTTATTTGAATTGATATTAGTTTTTAACCAATGAATAATATACTCTTCATGTTACCTTTCTTTAATTTTCTACATCTAGGCAAGCTATTAGCTGGAAAGGAATTAGTAGAGAACACTCTAAAAGCAGCAATTAAGGAAACTTTATCAATAAAATTTGATTTAGGAGTATGTAATTTAGTTGTTAGCTATTTGTTGGTGATTGATAATTAGTAACTGATAACTATTATTTAATAATTGGTTATTGTAAATATTTGGTAAAATTATTATTAATTGTTAGCTGTTATTATGTTTAATTACCATTAATAATAAATATTAATATTTATTTTTTTATTTAAATATTATTTTTAGAAAATAATTTAATTTTTTTAATTTTTAAAAAATTTTGATTTGAAACAGCAACTATTAGTAATCAAACGCTATAATGCGACTGTTGAGAATCAAAAAATTGACAGTTGTATTAAAATTTTTTATCAAACACCCACTTAATAATATTAAAATTATTTTAAATTTTTATATAATAATTATGAGATTATAAATTCAAAATTTAATATAAAATTATAATATATTGAGCTAGCAATTCAATAGATGATTAGTGTTATTTTTCTTAACACAAGAGTTATTATTCAAATTTTGATAATTTTCCTTCTAAACAATAAAAATTAAACTCCATAAAGATTTTGGGTCCAATTTGTATCCATTGATGCAATAAAAATTGGAAATTGGTCAAGCCAAAAAACGCGTTTTTGGCATGGTTGCAACGTCTTTGGCGGGACAAGGAAATTGATTTTTGGAGTTTTCTTGCTATGAGTGTGATAACTTTTTCTAAATTTTGTTGGAACTAGAAAAAAAAGAAAAGTTACAAGAGGGAAATTTATAAGGTAAAACCTCAATAAATTAATATCATTGAAATTTATTAATTAATTAAATATTAATTTAAATTATTAATTCAAATTTGAATTATAATAAATTATTATGAAATAGTTAATTTATCGAGTATTAATTTATAAAAATTTTATTATATTAAAATTTTTTTCCCAATATATATTAGAAATTTCGAAGAGGAAAGAAATGCCAGATGAAGTAACATTTCAAATCAAATTGTGGGTTTTAATACTATATCATCATGATTAGAAAATATAATAAAAAAATTTAGACAATTCTTAAAACATAAAAATTTCAGATTACTTTATTATTTTAATATAATATATGTTATTTTTTAATTTTTAAATTAAAATATATTATTTTTAATATATGAATGAATTTATTGAGATATAAAAATATCACATTGGTAAAATTATAAAAATAAATACTAAAATATAAATAAATAAAAAATTTAATTATATTAGCTTTATTCGAGTTTTTGTAATTAAAGTGATTCAATAAACAATTATAAAATAGTTCATTTTCTCTAAATTATTCAAATTACTCCTTATTATCAAGGAAAAACTAATAAATTTTTCTATGATATCAAATCGAATTTTTATCTTAATTTATTGGGTCTATCAAAATACTTATTAATTACTTATGAGCTGATAATCTATCAAACTATCAAATTACTTGTGGGTTGGTACCTCATTAAATAATCAAATTACTTATTAATAGTGGATCAAGTCAATTACTGATTAAGAAAGGGTGTTGAAATATAAAAATATTACATTAATGGATTACAAAAATAAATACTAAAATATAAACAAATAGAGAATTTACTATATTGATGAATTATAAATTTTTATGATTAATGTGATTAAACAAAAAATATTATAAAATAATTCACTCTGCTTAAATTATTCAAATTATATTTTATTATAAAGAAAAGCTAATAAATTTCTTTAGAATTAATATTTATATTTTTTTAAAAAAATTAAGTATTATATTATATTATTAGTCCCCCGATATCATCCTCAATTAGAAGGAATGAAATTCAATATTATCCAAAAATAGAGAGAAAGAAATACGAAATATTGCAATACAGGATTGTCATAATTTTCATGGTCCTTTTTAGTCCAAGATAGAAAACAAGTAGCAACTTTTTACATTTCAAGAAAAAGGATCATGGGTTTTTCCTTGGAAGATCAGAAACCTCCTGTCACTATCATTATGAACCCCTTTAATTCATAATTCCCTTACAAAACAAGTGTATTTATAACAAAGCATAACATGCAAATTGGCTTTTGCTTCACGGATCGTATCTCTGCCATACCACAATTATAACCAATTGTATTTTCTTGTTCAAAACGTTTCATCAAATTTTTTTTTTCTTTTAAAACCAAATGTCTCCTTTGTACTATACCTTTAGGCTACGTTATTAACAGATGATAAATAGTATATTCTTTTAATTTAAAAGTAATAAGTGAAGAAATTTATTAGCTTTATTTAGTAATCAACAATAATTTAGTAATTTAAAGAAAATACGAGTTGTTTTTATAATATTTTTAATTGGATCATCTTAATTATAAAAGTTTGAATCAAGTTAATATAGTAAAAATTATTTTAGCTTTATTTGGTAATGATAGACAATTTGGGTAATTTAGAAAGAGTAAGTTATTTATAATATTTTTTGTTGAATTATTTTAATCATAAAAGTTTGAATAAAACCATTATAGTAAAGTTTTCTATTTATTTATATATTGATATTTATTTTTATAATTTTAAAATATGTAATTTAATTTTGGTATTCCAACACTTTTTCTTCAAGTATGTATTTAATATGGTAGTTTGATAAGTTATCAACCCTCAAGTGATAATTAGTCTGATCTAATTGTCACTTCACAATTCAAATAAGTATTTAATTTAAAAATTTAATGGATTATCAACTCACAAGTAATTTGATATTCAATATGATAGTTTGATGGATTACCAGTACATAAATAATTTGATATTTAATATGATAATTTGATGAGTTACTAACACATTTGTAATTTGATATTCAATATGATAGTTTGATGGATTATCAGTGTTTATGTAATTTATAATCTAATATTTATTTAATTTGTCAGAAAATAAACTCGCTCTGATAGCATAATTTTTTTTTTTTTAGTTTTATATAATAATGATGTGTAATTTAGGTAATTTAAATAATGAATTATTTGTAATATTTTTTATTAAATCATTTTAACCATAAAAACTTAAATTTCACAGGTAATTCGATATTTAATTCTGATAATAAATGGTAATATAATAATTTCTATTTAATTATATTTTGATATTTATTTTTGTAATCTATTAATATAAAATTTAATATATCTCAACAATAAGATTGTTTAAGAGTAAATTTAAGTAAGAATTTTCCATAGAAAACTTGGACAAATCTTTAATTAATATTTAAATATTGTCCTCCTAGTTGGGTAATTAATTAATGGCTTAAGGTTTAGGGTTGAAAGATGCAACTTATGAGCTTCGATTGTTTTCAATTATTTATATATTGGTGACTGATTGAGCTACATCAAGCTGATGCTTCTAAAACCTCATGCTTATATATACGCAAATAAAACAAGCTGTCTTGTTCAAAATAGATGCTTTAAATCTGATCTAAGGGCTGATTAATTAAAAAAAAAAAAAGTTTTCTTTTTCATTTTATTAATTATAATTTAATTTTTAGAATTCACATTTAAGAGATTCTAAAAGTATAGACAGAATATAAATAATACTATATAATTTTTTTTTAATCTCAATAACATTACAAATTGATGCTTCATACTTTATACCAGGATATGGAGTATGTATATATATATATATTAATTGTTGATCTCTAGAATTTATGATTTAAACATAATAACAAGTAGGCTTAAATATCAGGCTGATGCTCTTAAAACGTCATGCTTATATAAGTTCTTGCTGGTCAAAACACTCTGCGCTCAGGTTTTTTAATTATATTTTTTAATAATATAAATTAAAACTATTCAAATATTAATTAAATTTCAACAAACGTTTTGAATATTTTGTGAATGAAATAAAAATATAGAATCATATTTTTAAAATTTACAGTTTATTCATAATACGATCATAATAAACTACATTTAATTAAGCCCTCCTTATCCTTGAATTTAAAAATATCTATTTTCTAATAGCGAATTTATTTTTTGAAAAGATAATTTGAAATTAAGTTTTTATGATAAATATATATATATATATATATTTATAAAAAAAAAGACGAAAAATTACGTCTGTATTCGAAATTAATATCAAATTATTTGATTAGTTTTGATCAGATCGATTTATTAAAAACTAAATAAAAAATTATTTTCATATAAGAAAGACAAATAAATTTCCGTAAAAAAAAATAATTTAATTTTTATAAATAAAAAATATATAAATAAAATAAATATAAATAAATAAATTTAAATTTAGCATCAAAATTATATACAAAACAGTAACCAACAATATAAAATAAAACAAATACTACACGGATTTTCAGAAAAAGAAGTATGAGAGACAAAAAGATAATGGAGAATGAAAAGAATAAGAGGCAATAAAAAAGGAGAAGAGGGACAGGGGATGCTACATTATGTATTACTAAACTTCTTATATGATAAAAATATATCTTAATTATTATAAAATAATTTGTAATAAATAAAATAAAATCAATATTTTTAATATAAAATACCTCATGCGACATCGTTTCAAATAACGATTTCAAATACAACCTAGATGTCACAATTGTATATTACAATACGGTTGGCATATAATGTAGACTGAATAGACTCATTAATATTATTATTATTATTTGTTATTTCAGATGAAATGGACATAAATTTGGAGCTAATTAATGAATAAAATTCTTATACGTAAGTGGATGATCAGATCTTGAAATTAAAACACTTTCCAAAATGTTTCAGAGAATATTTATTTTAGCCTATATATTGAAGAAGTAAAGTTGCATGATAAAAATAAAATAAGAAATTAAAAATTAATTTTATTTTAATTTATTATTTCATTAATTTCATTATATATATATAGTAGTTAACTTACCAAACCTGCAATTTATTTATGATAAAATTTCATATTAAAATATAATTTTTTACTTTATAATAAATTTAAATTGAAATTCTTCTCAATTTTCTTAATAATCAATTTTTAATTTTCTTAATCTTACTAATTACATTTCAAGCTTTAAAATATTTGGCCTTTCATAATATTATTTTAGAAAAGAAGCAATGTTGTACTTCGCTAATCTCTAATTTTTTATTAGATCACTTTAAACCTTTAATTACTATTAATTTTTTTTAACTTTAAAATTTTATTTTTATGAAAAAAACCCAATTAATGAGAAATTCATTTGAGATAAAATTAAAACTTATATTAATAAAAATAAAATTATAAATTTATAGTTAAATTAATAACTCGATTATATCTCAATCGACCTTTTTAAATATTTGGGATGAAATAAGAAATCTGCAATATTTGACTGTAAACAATGTATATTATTATATCCTGTTATAGTTTCTATATCTTATGAAATATTAAACTTTGACCAGCTAGCTAACCATATGAAGGAGATATAGGGTTTGACAACTATGTATCAGAATATCATTTATAGTTGTTATGGATTTTTTTAGTATATATATCCACATGCATGCATAATAAATTTACATCAAGCTGATGCTCATAAAACATCATGCTTACACAATTTTTTTCTTGACTTATTATTATTATTAGTTAAATTAAATGTCTTTTTATTATAAATGATGGTGTGAAATTAACATAATAAGAATATTCAACTTGCTTTTCATTTTTAGTGATTTCAAATAATAAAATTCAAATAAATTCTATCATTTTAACATTTATTCTAAATTAACACGTGAATTCTAATTCAAAATAATTTGAATTGAATTACTATTAATAAAATTAAATTAAATTCTCATATAAATTTTTTTGCAAACGGTGGTTTAGTAATTAATCATATCATGTTCAAAACTTGCACTATTACATTAGATCCTTTTGATATTATACTTACGATAGAAATTAAGCAAAAGATCAGTCAATTTTATCATCTGAAACTAAGTTTTTTTGTTTTGTTTTATTTTTATGAGTCGAAACTATTAATTGTAATTTGTAGCTTAAAAACAGTTTATCAGCTAATGCAAAAAAAATCACTAGTCTGATCACAGTTTGTGACAGCTGCAATATCAAACTTACATATTGCCAGTTTCTTTCAAACAAAAAGAAAAACAAAACAAGCAAAATTAATATGAGAAAAGGCCACTTCTATATATGTTGATATTTTATCATAAACCTTCGTTAACAGGGACGGATCCATGATTTTAAAAAATGGACACCTCTCACATAAATAAAGAAAAATAAAGAAAAAAGTGAAAAGAAAGAGATTAAATAATATTTTATTAAAAAATAAAATAAAAAATTAATTTTTTAAAAATAGATTGATAATTTTATTAATTTTATTAAATCTTCTAGACTAAATAGTAATTTATTCTAAAAAATTTTAAAAAATAAAATAATACTTTATTAAAGAATAAAAAATTAATTTTGTAAAATAAAAAAATTATTTTATTAATTTTATAAATTTTAAGAACTAAATAATAATTTTTTATTAAAAATTTTTAAAAATAAAAGGGAGACACATAACTCCTTCCCACACTTTCGACCGCTTCTGTTAAATCGTGAATAAACATAACAAAATTATATATTAGTGCTCAATTCAAGCCCAAGTCTCAGCCTGAATATTATATTTTAATTCCTGAGCTTGGGCTTGGCTAGAAACTCACAATGAGTTTTAGCCCGAGTTTAGATGGCTCTACTTTACATGAATTTTCTTTTCTTTTTCCTCTCTGTTTATATATAATCTATTTTTTATTTGTTTAATTTAATTTTTAAGCATTCTCTCTATCATGTAATATTAGTATATTATATTGTTTGAATTGATAGTTCTCTGCTTTTGCTCTGCATTGGCCAAAGAACCTAAATCATTATACAATTCCCGTCGAAAGTTACATCTGAAATTGCTTTATCACCGTTTTTAGCAATAGTTTCTAACTTAAAGAGCAACAACTAATTAATTTGATTTTAAAAAATATGAAGTCCATCTCCAAAGCAGGAACTTCAACTAGAAAAGTAGTAAAGTGGGTTAATTAAAATGATACATTATTACCAATGAACCTAGTGGCAGACCTAAAGCCAATGTTCGGGGGGCCCTGAACCTTCCCAGTCCAAATGAGTTTTAAGCTGAGTTTACACTGCTCTATTTTTTTAATTTTTTTTTTGACTTGATTTTTAAACTTACTCTCTTATCATATAATATTATATATACAATTTGTGAATTTGATGGTTCTCTGCTTTTGCTCTCCATTGGACAGAACCTAAAGCATTATGCAAGTCATCTATCAAAAGTTACCTCTGAAATTGCTTGATCACCATTCTTAGCAATAGTTTCTCACTTAAGAGCAATGACTAATTAATTTGGTTTAAGAAATATGAAGTCCATATCTAAAGCAGTAACCACAACCAATACAAAAAGTAGCAAAGTCCAGTAATTAAAAATAACACATTTTCGGTGGTACTGATGTTCTCTCCAAAGTTGAAAGGTGTAAAGTTAAATTTTCTATCGGAGTCAAATTTACCTAAAAAAAATAAATAATACTCTATCGAGCCTCCAGCAACGAAAAGGAAATTTCATTGGTTGAAGATGATTCAATCTTGCTTGAAGAAGATTCTGCTTGAAGTGGTCCTTTTTCCTTAAAAAAACCAGGTTCTTTGGGCTCAGTCAATTCAATTTCACCACCTAACATCAATACAACTGATCCCATGCTTGGTCTGTCTTCAGAATGATGTTGTACGCATAAGAGACTAATGTGGATGCATCGCTTCACTTCTGATATATAACACGACTCTCTTAAAATTGGATCAATCAATTCTAAGTACTTGCCTTCTGTCCATAATCTCCATGCCTAAAACATATCAAACACATATATATTAGCAAATATGAAATCCTTGTCAACGTGAATAGTTTGTCTATGACCAGAACTGAGAAGTGGACTTAATTCTGTAGGAGACAAAGTATAAAGAAGGGGAAGAAAAGAGATTCAACTATAAGAACTTACATATCCAACAAGATTAAGACTATGGTTTTGGTAATTAAATCCTCGACTTTTCTGTCCAGTTATTATTTCTAGCATTAGGATACCAAAGCTAAAAACATCAGATTTCACTGAAAATAGTCCATCACTGGCATATTCTGGTGCCATATAACCACTGCAAAAAACAATCGCAATTCACAAGAGTAACGCATTAATCAATGACTAAATTAATCATCAAATCATATTAAATAACATACTTACTAAGTTTCAACTACCCTGTTTGTGTTTCCTTCAATTTGATCCCTTCCAAAAATTCTGGCCATACCAAAATCTGAAATTTTTGGGTTCATCTCGTTGTCAAGTAATATGTTACTTGCTTTGAGATCTCTATGTATAATTCTTAGTCTTGAATCTTGATGAAGGTACATAATTCCCCTTGCAATTCCACACACAATGTTGAAACGCTTCGGCCAATCTAATTGTTTACCGCTTGTTTGATCTAGTAAGTTTCATTCTTGCATCAGTAAAGTGTATACTCTACTAGAACTTTAGAAAAAATAGAGAAAAATTGAATTAGCATCTATTTATATTTTGCTTTTATTAGGCCTTCTGGATTCAGGCTAAGTTTTGAATGATATATAATTGAAAGTAATTTGTATCCATGTGAATTTATAGTTCATCATAAGCAAATGAAATATAAATTTATTTGATTACATTACTAAATGTAGCCTTACAAGGTTTCACATGGGATCCATACCAAAGATGAAGAAGTCTAGGCTTTTGTTTGGCATGTATTCGTAAATCAACAATCTTTCATTTCCTTGAATGCAGCAACCAAGAAGCTTTACTAGATTTCGGTGCTGGAGTTTCACAATCAATTTAACTTCATTTT
>CANXYC012810816.1:0-25416 GCA_948193065.1 Aleurites moluccanus
AAAAAAGTTTCAATCATTCTTTCTCTCTAAATTCTTTCTATTTTCTCTCTGTTTCTCTCTCTTACTTACCTGATCTTTCCCGATTTCCCTTCTATTTCTTCTGTTCTTTCTATTTCTTAATCTGTAAACCCTAGAACTTGAATTACTACACTGTTAAGGACTCACAGCCTTAACAGCTTCATCATTTTACTTTTTATTGAAGTCAATAAATGTATTGATATGCACTGTAAAATTATATTGTGCACTTGTTGCCAATGGTCCCAGGTTGAGAAGAACTTTCTGAATGGCAAGTTGAAGGCAATAACTGCTTACTTCAGTGACACAGCTGTTGAAGGCAACAAATCACCTTAATGAACATGTGCCAAGGACGAAAGGTACTAACATTTTAGGTTTTCAGGCGGATGTTGAGATGAATGATTGCTTTTGTCAGATGTCATGTACAATTCTGTGAGCTGTTCTAGTAATTATTTTGCTTTAACATTTTAAGTTGTGAAATGGTAATCTTAATTTTGCTTCTAGAGAAATATGGTAAATAGTCCTATATAAAAAGCTTAGTGTAGAAAGCAATTGACTAGTATGTTAGGATTGCCAATTTTTAACATCTCAAGTCAGAATCTCTGGACAATGAGTTCGAAAGAAAAGGAGTTTACAAGCTTAAATCCTGCCATATTCTCAAAACACACTATCTGTGGGCTGCAGTTTTTAAAGTGCTTTGCATCCATGTGCTAGGTGAAATCTCATGTTCTGAAAACACTTTCCTAAAGTTTCCTGGCAAGAAAGATGGTGGTAGGTTGCATATGATATTTATTGGAGAGCATTTTTTCCGCAATTGACCATCTTCCACTGACGTGTTGTAGTTGGGCTACCCTCTTCTAGACAGCAGGACCACCGTCATTGCATTGTCGACCTTATATTTTCCATTGAAAGTGTCGAGTTTAGTTGGAAGTATATCGATTTTGCACAATTATAAACTAACTTTTATCTCTTTTTATCTTCGTGTTGCTTCTGTTTAAAGGTTACTGGAAGTTTCGATATATAGAGTTTGCTTGTCAAAATTTATAGCTAAATTAATGGCAAATTTTTATTGGTAAAGTGATGTTTGTCGTTGAAAAAAAAAATCATTTTGAATATGTTGATAATGGTCCATTAAAAAGGTCGGAAATGATTTTATTTATAAAAATGCAAGAATTATAAAACGAAACTTGTTCTCGATATGGTGTTATTGATATTGAGAAAAAACACTGAAATTGTTCGTATTACAGTTTATATTGCTATTAAGAAAAACACTATGAAAAAGTTAGTAAAATTTAAAATTTCAAAATAATTGAGCTGCATTTTTTAAATTGTTTTATTTAACATCAAAAGTGTTGCATTTTTCTATTTTTTTTGGTAAAAATAGACTCTAAATAAAATGAGGAATTGATATTGGAATGGGAACTGAAATTACACGTGTAAAAGTTTGAAGTAATAATGAGACCTCTATTCATACTCTTAAGCCTCACAAGT
The DNA here is from genome assembly GCA_948193065.1 of Aleurites moluccanus. Lineage (NCBI taxonomy): Eukaryota > Viridiplantae > Streptophyta > Magnoliopsida > Malpighiales > Euphorbiaceae > Aleurites > Aleurites moluccanus. The sequence continues at coordinate 1,507 of CANXYC012810816.1, forward strand.
CACAACGAGTAGCTGTATTCTCTCCCTTTTTTTTATATGTTATTTATAAATTTATTTATTTATATTTTAAATTATCATTTTAAAATTTTAAACTAATATTTTTTTTTTACTTTATTATTATAACATTTAATTATAATATAATAAATTAATTTAATTTAAGATGAAGTTAAGAATATAAAATTAAATAAGTCATTTTGAATTTAATTAATAAGTGTCTTAATATATGTATAAAATCTTAAATGACAAATAAGAAAAAACGGAGGGAGTAATTAAGAAGCCAGTAATAAATCTAGTTATACGGAATTTTTCTCTATCAGATCCATAAATAAAGATATGTTATATGGAATTTTTCTTTGTCAAATCCATAAATACAGAAATGGAAAGACGAGCAAACTTCAATTTCATTTTGTGTCATTATCAGTAATATTTTTAAAATCGGATCGATTATAGGTTAAAGAAACGATGAAGGTAAAGGGTGGGGTTTAACCTGTTAAACCGAAAAAAATTAGTATACATATATGTGTATATATAATTTGACATTTATTATATATATGATGAAAATAAATATAATTTGATATTTATAATTTTTGATTAAAAATTAAAAAATTAAAAAAATTTATAACCTGCTCGAACTGAAAAAATTAATTTGATTTGATTGGTTAATTGATTTTTAACCGATTTTTTAGGATATTTTTTAAAAATTGATCAGATTTTTAATTTATTTTTTATTTTTTTTTATTCGATCATTAAATTTGATATTTTAATAACAATGATTATTAGCTAAGTAAAGTGATGTTAAAAATTAATATATAGATTGATTTGTACATAATTTCTGTTAAAGAGTATATGCTAATTAAGTCGATGCCTTCAAAAGTTGAAATAAAGAGAGTGGCTATTTCAGGATTCAAAATAACAACCAGATACATTGACAGAGCTTGATCTGAAAATAACTGGCTAGCTATCCCACGGAGCGACGAGTGAGTTTGGATTCAAGTACTGAGAGAAAAGACCATACACTTTTAGGGATTAGGGATAATTAAGTCTGTGATCAGAGAAAGAAAGGGTTGTTCTTATCGAAGCATCTTCATATGTCCTAATCAATTTGCTAGGTGCTAAAATTCATTTGCAGGTCTTGTTACTTGGTTTAGTTTTTGAGCTTGTAATTCAGTACCCGCACTGCCACTACACTCCAATTTACAACTTTCTATTGAGTGTTGATAATCTCAATATGGCAGAGCATTTACAATACACGAAAATATACAGGCTGTCAATCTTTTACAGTCCTGATGTGAGCTGACTAGCATTTAATTGCTCAAAAATCATTAGTTACTTTTTCTAATAAATTTTCATTAGATTTTTATTTGTATTTAGTAAATATAATAACTGAAACAATTTTTAAAAATTAAGTCATTAAATTTTAAAATTTTAACAATTGGAATAATTATAATTTCATTCTTTTATATACGATAAATATTTTTTTATTTAACATTGGAGCTATCTTTAATACTTACAGGAGTTTAGATCTTCTAAGAATTTAAATTTAAAAAGATAAAAAGAAATAAAACAATTGTTTGGAAGATTGTAGTCATGTTATTTTGGAAAAATAATAAGAAAAAAAAATTGAAGTTTTGGGCAGATGTTCACATGCAGCAACAAAATAATGTTTTACTTCCACATAAAGTCTAAAAAAAATCCTAGAGTTGGCAAAAGAGCCAGCGAACTGCCAAAGGTTTGACCACTCAATGTAGCACTTCATGAGGGAACAAAAAGATATGGTCACCACTTGGCCCTTGCCAGTCCCCCACCAAACATAAAAATTTTCTTACCAAAAGGACAGTTTCTCATGCTTATGGCCTATGGGTTTGGTAAAATGTCTCTTTCCTTTTACCCCTTCTCAATAAATTTGGGGGTTCGTGTGTAATTGCAATATTAATAAAGTTAATTTTGCATAAACCGGGTGTCGGGGATTTTTGACTGCTTAATTTCTAACCCATATATTCATTTTTAAAACTTGTTTTGATTAAATGATGCTCATTTTTGTATGAATCTTCTTTATCCGTATGATAGTAAAATTTATAAATTTTATTAATTAAAAAAAATTATTATATGATAAAAATTATTAATTTATCGAATATTAATTTATAAAAATTTTATTATATGTTTAAAATTATTATCGATTGTAAATTTTTTATAATATCAAAAAATTACTAATAATTTATTTTTATAAAATATTTTTATATTCGGTCTATATATTTAAAATTTATCTTTTATATATAAATTTCATAAATTAAATATAATTACTAAGGTGAAAATTAAAAATTAAAATCACTTTATATGTAATATTTTGTAAAGAAAATATAATATATCAGTGAGAATGTTTATCTTATAAGAGGATAAAATTTTTATATTTAATATTTAAAATATAATTTTAAATAAGTAATTATTTAATTTACCTAAAAAATATAATTTCAATAAATATATAAAAGTTATAAATCATTCAATTAAAAAAAAAAATCTTAATAACTCATTCCAGTAAAAGAATATAAAAAAAAAGTTCAATATACTTATTTTTCTCATTTTTTGTTCTTTATTTATTATTTATTATTACATCATTCCTTCCTTTTTTCTACAACAAGGTGCACGTCATCTATTTCCACCATAATAAAAAAAAACACCTACCAATAACACTTTGTGCATATTCTATCAGAAAAAAGAAAAAATCATTTTCAAATAAAAATAATAAACTGAAAGTCATTACTACCCCCACATGTCGACCAGGACGTGGAAGATCTAGCATACGATATGAAGGGCCTACCGTCATTTTACAACTAAGTCAAATTCAAAGTCAAGATAATCAATCATGGAGGAGGGCCATATAACATTAAAAGCAGCAAACCCTACTTCCCAGTCACTACCTAAAGTAGATTAACAGTTAAAAACTGATTATAACATAATAAATTATTACTTTTTAGCATCCGCCATATAACGCGCGATAGCAATGGATGTAGATAGATTCTCCATAGCCTAATGCTTTCTTTTCTCTGCAGAAATTGGGAATGTGAAGAAAGTGAAAATTGAAGATGCCGGTGCTAGGGTATCAGGATCAGAGCTCGTCGAGATCGGGTTTTACTAGTCCTGACTCTGTGATTTTTACTCTCGAGTCCAATTTTAGTCTATTTTCTTCTGCTTCTGCCAGTGTTGATCGTTGCTCTTTTGCGTCAGATGCTCACGACCGCGACTCTCTTGCTTCTGAAATTTCTCTGGTAACTTTGCGGAATATGAAATTGAACAATTTCTAGCTTTTCATTGCATGCCTTTTCCTTCTTGAGTTGATCGAAACTTGACTTCACGAACTTCTATTTTAACTTTATATATATATATTCTGGAGGATTTGAAGTACTTGTTAGGACAATGGGATTTTAGATTCCAATTCATTATATGAATTGAAAAATTATTCTGTTTGATACAATTTTGAGAGTTGATGGAGCTAAAATCCAATGATTTTGATGCAGCATTTGGCTGGACATGAAACTGCTGATGGTGGTGGTGAGCTCCACGACATTTCAAGTGGTCCAGATCGAATTCCAGATCCAAACAAACTCATTACTGTATACAAAAACACCAATCATGCTCACGCTAATTCTCGTCTCTTAAGAAAAGGTGAAAAAGCTAAAGGTACAGCTAATGTGAGATTTGTTTGTAGCTTTATGAATACATATTTTAAAAAATCCCAAATTTCAAATTGCCTCATTCCTTCACTATTCACTTCAATTATATGCTACTACTATAGAAGTAGAAGACGATAACTATCTCCTAGACTCAGCGACAAGCTCATTCTCTCTTGCTCTTAAAGGTAAGAATACAGTACTATCCTAGTGAAAAATTTAAATTTGGACTTGTAGCTAAAATCTCTATATCGGACGACCTGACTTTAATTGATTATTTTATACAGAATGTCAGGAACGGAGATCCAGATCTGAAGTGATTTCAAAGAAGCCAGACAAACGAAGACCTGCTTCACTGGATCTGAACAATGTTACTGCTGCCTCATCTCCGCGATTGGGTTCCATGAAACAGAGCTCCATTTCATCTAGGAGGTCCGGTACTTTTCCTAGCCCTGGCACGCCCAATTATCGCCACGCTAGTGTTGGAATGCAGAAAGGTTGGAGTTCGGAGCGAGTGCCATTGCATACTAATGGTAACAGACGCCAAGTGAGTGCTGCGTTGTTGCCTTTCCATAATGGTAGGACGTTGCCCTCGAAATGGGAGGATGCTGAGAGGTGGATATTTAGTCCTGTTTCTGGCGATGCTGCAGTGAAAGCATCGCTTCAAGCTCCTCACCAGAGACCAAAGTCGAAGAGTGGACCGCTTGGACCGCCTGGGATTGCGTACTACTCGTTGTATTCGCCTGCCATGCCAGTATTCGATGGCGCTCATGCGGGAAACTTATTGGCAAGTTATCCGTTTTCCGCTGGTGGTGTTGCTGCGGATGGATTGGCTATTCGGTCTAATGGTCATGGTGTGGCCTTTCCTGTGCGGACAGAACCTTGCATGGCCCGTTCAGTTAGTGTACACGGATGCTCTGAGGTGTTGGCCCAGTCCTCTTTGCTTTCCCAAGGTGAAAGTCCAATTCTTCCAGCCTTTTCTTTTCCTTTTTGAATGTATATAAGTCCCTTTCTTTCTCTTTTGCTTCGAAGATTAAATTGGTCTCTATATATTTGCCGATCATGTTCTTGTGTGAATTATATCCTGTTAGTACAAAGAATTGGCTCCAAGTCCTCTGCGGATAGAATTGAGATAGATAATGATATGCTTGTTCAATGAATGATCAAATAATTTTCTTTGAATTGTAATTCATGTTTTGCATAAAGTTGTCTGGAAATTGCTAATGAGCCGACTTATTGGTATTGAATTCATCTCAAGTCTGAATGTTGGAGTTCAAACCAGTCGGAGCCCAGTCAACCACAAACGGAAAAAAAAAATTATGGGCAATTGGTTTGATATACCTCCATGATAATTCAGAAAAGCCTAATCCTTGCTTCTTGTAAAATTGGCTGTAAAATCTTGTTAGAGAATATATTAATTCTTGGAAATTGAACATTTGACAACATTTATTTTTGCTCTACTCCCACTTACATCACTTACATCCCTGTATTGATAGTTGATTTCTTGGAAGTTGATATCTTTCCATCAATGTCGACAGCTAATCCTTTCTGATCTTGGCCTGTCAATATGTTGAATCAAATATACAGATAAGAAGCCTGATGGTGTTAAGGATGCAGCCACTGATATATCTTCTGCTGTTTCAAGAAGGGACATGGCAACCCAAATGAGTCCTGAGGGTAGCAACCTTTCATCTCCAAGCAGAAGGCTTTCATTCTCTGCCTCCACTCCCTCTGCCCTACCTATTGTGGAACTGCAGAGTGTCCATTCTTCTAAATCAGAAGTCAGGGATGTCCGGGTGGATGAAAGGGTTACTGTTACAAGGTGGTCTAAGAAACATAGAGCCCGCCACCAGGGGAAGAGCTCACAAATTGTTGATGACTGGAAAAAGAGAACTGTCGATGCTCTATCTTCAGCTTGGGATGTTTCAGAGGCTACGAAGAGCATTTCAAAGTAAGTCTTCTGTTGTACTTTTCATGATTCCATTGTTGCTCCTTAGAATTACAGAAAAAAGTAACAAATTTTGAATTGTTGTAATTGGTTTCTTAAATCTGGGACCATTCCGGAACTTCTATTCTGGCAGTGTGCAGAATAGATTTTTGCCCAGTACAGGTTGCACATTATACTTGGTAAATATTTTTGGTTGATAAAAAAAGTTATTATGAACAATGGCAAATTGGCAATATTTATTATGCAATCAAAATCTGATTTAGCAAAACTTATATTAGTTTGCGCAAATGCATGATGTTTACCCCAGCAGGGTGTTTAAGAAGCCAAGAATAATTTTCTTTTTTCCTTTGTTTCTTACTATTGTTTTTAATTTTCTACTCTCCTTTATCCTCTGTTTGATAGTATAACAGTCGCCTGGCCTTTCGTCCTTAGAATTATACCTAGAAATTCTAGCCTCCATAGTTTGGAAGGTCATACAGAACTACAACTATTTATGTTAGTCTCAGGGATCAAACAACTGATGAACTAATGATACAGCACAAGGATTATTTATGTTAGAAGGAGAAAAGTTTAGCAAAAGATTACACATCATCAACATTCTTGTTTTTCTGCCAGGGCCAAAAGAGAGGAAGCCAAAATCACTGCATGGGAGAACCTTCAGAAGGCAAAAGCAGAGGCAGCAATAAGGAAACTTGAGGTTCTTCTCTTCCTACTTACTTCTTTATACAGTTTTGAATAACTTTCATGACATTTTCACTTAATGATCAACCTTGGTTTGATAGAAACTTAAGCTGCTTCCTAACCATAATCTTAAGTATTTCCTTTCTCCTTGTTTGTTAACTTCACTACGATTTACTGCTTCTGATGAAATTTCATAAAGTGATAGCCTTGGCTGCATGTATTTTATTGATGGTTGCTGAATTGGATGGAGCCATAGCACATGAAGCAGGCCTTAGTAGAATTGGTAGATATGTGAATCTTTCAATTTACATGAACTAACAATATAGGGTTAATCATCATTTAACATACCCAAGGACAGGATAAACAAAGCAGTAAATATCTTGATGCCAAACTCTTAGTCTTTGTGTATGTAGGAAAATACAATTATCATTTCAATGTATTGAATTATGGTTCAAGGATTCTAGGTCTCAAGTTGTGTTGTTGAATGCTGATAAAATGGGGGTAACTTTTATGAGGGAGCATTTTTCTTTCTTTTTCAAGGTACCAAAAAAAGAATATGACATACAAATAAAAAGGAAAAATTGAAAGTTTCATGATTTTCAACTATGGTGATGTATAACAGAAACGTAGCATGATTACGATATATTACTAGCGGTAGGTATTCATTTTTGGCTCTGCATTTTGTTCTGCCAGAGGCTTGAGCATTTTATGGGCTTTTCTGAGTTCAAAATACTTTTCAGATGAAGCTTGAAAAGAAGAGATCATCATCTATGGATAGAATTATGAACAAACTGAGGTCAGCTCAGAAGAGAGCCCAGGAAATGAGGAGCTCATTATTAGCCAACCAGTCATACCAAGTATCCAGGACTTCTCACAAGGCTATATCATTCTGCAGAACACGTCAGATGGGGTCCTTGAGTGGTTGCTTCACATGCCATGCTTTCTAGTGTGTCATCTTCTCACATATACTATGCTTCAATCAACTTAAATTGCCTGGTAACTTCTTGGAATACTATTCTTGTTCAATAATGCCTTTTCTATATTATTGCGAAAGTTGTTTACTACAAGGTGCTTTTCATGGCATTCCCTGACATTCCAGTTTCCTAAGTTAATGAGCTTGGCTAATTTTGATCAGAATGTTGAAAAATCAAATTTGAATCAACCTATAACTGATTCATGTTTCTAAAATCAATCAAATAAAAGGAAATTTGGCACTTTTATGTTTCATCGAGTGTTCTCAGATTACAGCAATTCTTGAACTCTGTTAAACACCAACTAAATGTTTATCTCTATACACAATGCATTTGGACATCCCATGCATAATTGACGCTTGTATTTTGGTCTAGTATCCTTTTTGAGAAGGAATTTTCAGGTAGAAAAGTTGGGTTCATATAAAATGTTATGCAATATATTCAAATGTGAATTTGCCCATAGAATGACAAAATCCCTGGCCAGGTCGAAGTGGAATTACACCTGCAGCAGAAGATAGTGTACGGCAGCAGATAACTATTATATTGACACTATTTTGGTGTCAATGCAGTTTTGCAGGAACCATGAAGCTCAATCATTTCTATTAAGATTCCAGATAAGAAGACTCTTGGTTCCAATGCTCCTGGCACCAACATATCCAACAAAATTTGGCTGATAAATGTGTGTATCTATGTATATCAACAATAATATTTTTCTATATATGACATTTTCCCTTGCAATTTGATATGCCAATCACTAGGTAAATTCCAGAATGGGGTAAGTACACAACTACATTGAAAGGTGTATGCCCTTAACTAAATAGCAGAAATCCCTCAGTATTTGGATGTTGGGACCTTAGTGGGAACTGGGAAGCTTCACATGGGTTATCTGATGGCTTATTAATTTTACCATCATGTATAATATATATATTTTTTTATTAAAAAATAAGATTTGTATATATATATATATATAATCCTTTGCTTTAATATTAATTTGATAATATTCGTTTTATTTCTCCTAGATTGAACGTAATGGGCTTTGAACCACATGATAGATAGTTTTATTAAAAATTAATTTTACATAAAGTTACTTCATTGATTTTGCTTTTCCTTTAAAAAATTATAATATAATAATTTATAAATTGAAGTATATTGTATTTTAAAATTTTAAAAATTTAAATATAAATTCTCTTTTATTTTTATGAAAATAAAATGCAGATGAGTTTTGAGGAAATATGATGACGAGAAGCGTAGAGGATATGTATGTATATATATATATTCTCATGGGCGGATCATGGTGAAAGGCGTGTCCCTTCTTGATTTTTAATTTTTTTTTTTAAAGTAAATTATTATTAAATTTCTAAATTTAATAAAATTAATAAAATTATATTTTTATTCCAAAAAACTAATTACTCAGTCCTTAATAAAGTAATATATAGTTTTTTTTTTTTTTTTTTTTTATTTTCTTTATTTTTCATTAACTTTCCCATTTACTTTGTTTTCTTTCATTTTTCTTTATTTTATTATCTAATTTCTTACCTTTTTTTTTTTCTCAGTAATATTATAATAATTTTAAATTATTTTTAAATTAAAATATATATTTAATATTTTTATTGTTTTATAATTTTTAAATAAATTTATTTTATTATCATAAAATTTCTTTTTAAAATTTATACTTCTAACTCATGTTGCCCTTCTTTCCTAAAATTCTTGCATGCTATTTGTATATTTTGGTTTCATCCTATTTCTTTTAATTTTTATGCCTTTTAATTTTCATGGTAAATTATTTTTGTATTGCTCTTCGCAAACTAAAATACTTTATTCACTTTGTTTTTTACTTTTATTCATTCTTTTTAATTCGGTTCGTGTGACAAGATGAACCATGGTGGGAGTGGAAATGTAGAATAATTGTTTGGTTAGAGTAGTTATTCTTAATTTTAGTTTAAATTTAGTTACAAAATATTTTCTTAAAAAATAAATATAAAATAATTATTTAACGAAATAATACATATATAATCTAAAGTTTTATTAAAATTCTACATATGTAATATTTCATTATTTATAAAAATTTATTATAAACTAATAACATATAAATTTTATAAAATATGAAAAAGAATTATGCCATTTCAAAATGTAATAACTATATTAGCTTTTTATTATTTTATTATGTGAACCAAAAGAGTAGCATATGTTAATTTATTTAATTGGTGATTTGAAGTCATAAATTAATTAGAAAAAGAAAAGAAGAAAATAAGTTAATTCACTTCAGATTTATTTTCTCTATACCTTCATCAACCATTCTCCCCAACAAAGTACAAAAGAAACTAATTAAATATCCTTTTAACTTTGATTTGATGGTATTACATTCCCAGCTCTTTAAAATTGAGTAATTTTGATTTTATATTTATTTTCAAATCAAATTTTAATTAATAAAAATATATGTAAATAAATATATATATATATTTTTTTTTTGTTGTGAGAAAATTTTCTTTTCAATTCATGATTTTTAGTTTTTGTAGATTCAAATATATATGAAACTATTTTCTGTTAAACAAATGAAATCTTTCAAAATATAAAACCATAAAAAATTTCTGCTAATTGAAAAAGGTCTTTAATTGATTTCAATTACATGTATAATTATATTCATGAACTTTAAAATTAATTTATACATTTTTTTCAAATAATAATATTATTTGATAATTAATCTATATTATAAACGGAATAATTAATAGAAAATATGCAATTAAGTAAGCTATTAGATAAATATATATGTGAAAATTAATTGATTAATTTGTTCAATAAGAAGTAATTATATATTTTGCAAATTAAATCTAATGTGTATTTTGATGATTTTTTTTTATGACTTCACGATAAAATATAAAGTGTCATTTTAAATTGACAAAAAGAAAATATAAAATTATAATGCAATGCATTTACCAACTTCAAGAGAAATCAAAAATAAATTGGTCTACGTGTAAAGAAACCATTTCTAGATTTTTCTTGGCAAGCGTAAAATGATAATTTGTACACTCTGTCCCACTAACATTTATCATCATCATCATCAACATTACTTTTCTTTTTCTCTTTCACAGACTTTATTTTAAAGAGAGAGAAACTTTTTTTTCATAAGTTTTAACTAATATAATATATTCTAACCTAAAATCTTAATATAATAATTTTTTAAAATAATTATAATTATATAATTATATTACTTCGATAAAATTAAAGAAAAGAAATAATAATTGATTATAAAATAATATTTTTCACCAACAAGCTTTGAACAGTTGGCTGGGCATCTTTGTATTGAGATTGAAATACTTATTATCATCAGCAATAAAAATAGCCAAATTAAATAAACATATCTTTTTAATTTGAATATTGAAGGGAGAATAATAATATAGCTAGCAAATTGCATAAAAACTTCTTTACAGCTGACATTAATATTAATATATAAAATTGCTATTCACTAGAAAATCAGCTAATTAATTACTTAAACATCTCCACACTGCTGAACATTTTGATGGGAAGATTTTCCCATTGGAAGATAACTCCCAGTGGACATTGCCACAGTAAAACCAATCCCAGAAGATGAAGGCCTGTTAGCTTGAGCTCTTTCCAATGACTGCACCTGAGTTTTCAAAAACTTGACATAGTGAATTGCTTCATCTAACATAGAGGCTGTGTCCATCTTAGTACCTCCAGGGACTAGTCTTTGAAGGATTCTAATTCTCTCACTAATTCTTTCCCTTCTATGGCGAGCAGCCACACTTTGAGGATCTTTTGATATTTTCACATTTCTACGCTTAGGTGGTTTGACAGATTCTGGGTCTATATGAATTGGTTGCATAGCTGCAATTCGAAAAATCATATCTCTCATTGCCGCCATTGAATTCTTCTTTTGTGATGGTGTAGAAAAAGAATTTAAATTTGACGCTAGGAATTCTTGTACAGTACTGCTACTTCCTTTCCATCTTTTTGGATTATTGCATAGGAAATGAGGTGGGGGAGATTCGTCTTGAATTTGGGTGTCATTATTAGTGGGAAATGGGATATTTTTAGATGGCAGATTTAGAAAAGGAGATGAGGTAACAATATTTGGGTTATTATCAATAAAATGTGGGATAATAGTATTGCTACTACTTGCACCAGGAAATTCTGATGGGGAGGATAAATCAGAAACATCCATATAGGTAGTGTAGAACCCGGGTAACTTATCCATCATCATCATCATCTCCATCTGATCTTCTGTTGCTGCTGACTTTAATTGGTCAATTTCCATTGGTTTATAATTCACTCTCTTTTAAGAGAGACAAAGTTAGTTGTATGAGGGAAAGGAATAGAAAGCAGAGGAGAAGTATTTAAAGGGAGAGAGAGAACTGAAAAACTGGAAGACAGAGGGATGGGAAAGATAAAGGAGAAGATTTTGAGTGAGACTAAGAGTTTTATCAGAGTTTTTGCAGTGAAAGCAAAGAGTATGGACAGAAGAAAATGCAAGTGAAACAATAATAATATATATATATATATATATATACTTGTGCAGCACAAGTGGCTAAATACTTTAGTGCAAAGTTGGTGAATTTTTTTATTTTTTTTTTAATAGTTGAAAAAATGAAAAATTGAGAGTAAATATTTGAAACTTTTAATATTTTAATAATTATTTTAATTTGATAATAGATAAATTTATTAAATTATTTTAACTAATGACTGAAAAAATTTGAACACTGGATATTAATTTCCAACTGTCAAACAAAGACGTATAAAAATAATATTTTTTTAACCGAAAATGGAAAGATACACAGAAATTGAAATAGATTTAAGAAGAAGAGATGAAAAAAAATGGTCCCACCACCATATGAATGGTTCAGATATACCAACTGTATCGAGGGACTACCGTAAGTGCTTTTGATGGTGCATGAATGATTATACCCTACGAGCTTCATTTATTACATTACTGAGCCGCAACTGTAGAGTAGAGACCGAGTCAACTGAGGGTGAAGGAGAGCTTTGGTCTTTGGCTTTCTATAAAAATTTAAAAAAACAAACTACACACTCACATGACAGGGGTCAGAGATCTCAAAAGACACCCTTAAATAAGATACTTTTCTTTGTCAATTTATTGCCGTTGGATAAACTAGTGGTGAATACGTGGCAATGGTTATACGGACAGTATTAACTGTATTATTATTCAACGCGATTATTGATTGTGTTGATGTGGTGCATCAACAGCGTAAATTACTCTCCTCTCGTTCAAACGAAACGCTTTTCGAGATGGATCAGGTTCGTGCGCTGGAATTGTCTCAATTCTAAACATACGTTACTTTTCTATTTCTTATAATTATCCAATTAATTAATTAGTTTACGAATGTAATTAACTGACTAATTACATTATCAATGCCCATTTTTTAATTTGAAAACCAAAATTGTCGAAAATATTATTTATTGTAGCATTGTTTACATTTATACATACCATGTGCTATGCACCGTTAGTGGAATGCCTATACATATCATTTGAAATGAGCCAGCATACAGTGACCTCGATTGGTATCGAAACATTTTATTTTAAATATTTAATTTAAAATAATTAACATGTTATTTTCAATTAGCATATAAATAATAATACATTAAAATTTATTAATCAATAAGCTTTTATCAAAATCAACCCGTTACAATGGTTTATTATCCATTTAACTTATATTAGAACATATATAAGATTATTATTAAACACCCAACATACCTAACTCTTGAAGCTAATGAGCATACTATGCTATGAATTTAGATGATTTCTTTCTTGTAATGCTATGAATCTAAAGCATGTCTATGATCCAGTTTATTCATTATAGAATTTTTTTTAAATTTCCTACTATTTAATTTTCCAAACTTAATATATGTGGATATTGTATTTCGGATTTACCATACAATTCAATATACTAGGGTCATTTTCTGAACTAATTAATTAATTAATTCAATAATTAGAATGTTTTTACTCATTTTTCCTCTCAAAGTATATGAATCTGACTTTCATAATGTCCCATTCCCAGATAAAAGTAAAGATAATTGAATAGAAGAGTGATGGATTACTGAAATAAACCGCGAAACAGACTGATCCCACACTATAATATCCTTTAATAAGAAATTTGAAACTATTAAAAAACTTTTATCAAAACAAAAAGAATTGAACTCAGTATGTTCTTGAGATGATAAAAAACAAATTTATAAATGAATAAAATTTTTTATATATAATTTAATCAGAAATTGAATTATTGCTGTTCCAAATTTGATAGGAATTTTTATATATCATTATCAGCCAAAGAAAGAGAACCAAATTATCGTAAATTTAATAATATAAATAGGATTAAATTAGTAATGCGTAGTCGAGTTTCTACGATTTCAAAAATTATTGATGATGATATGGTATTTTTTTTAAGGGAATTTAATAGTATTATTTGAAACCTAATATATATACAGATCCATAGTGGGGGTGGGCATAGGAGGATGGCATATAATGATATGATGTAGACGTTGATAAGGTTAGGGCCATTGAAAACGACAAGGTTTATTTTGGTAAAGAGATAACACTTTTTAATTGATTTTTGGCTTCCAGTAATTTGCCAAACTGGACCATTGATGTGATATATAAATATATTATTTTTATTTTTTATTATTTATATGTAATATTATTAGAGCAAGAGCCAAGGAAGGATGAGGAATGCTAGTCTAGCTAGCTAGGTTTTGTCCAATCCATGCACGTAAAAATAATGCATGAAAAATATGCATAATTTACTCTAATACTATTAATTAATTCATTAATTAGATAGGGTTTGAAGCTCGACTAAGGGTTAGATTAAATTAAGATTTGACAATATTCTATGAACATGATCCTCCTTTGCATGCACATGCAACCTTCTTATAAAAAAACCCATCTCTTTTATATATCTATATTTGATTTTTAATTTGTTTCTACAGATTTCCAAATTTTTTATATAACAGAAAATAATTATTATTAATTTCTTTATATTATTATTATGAGAATAAATATAATATATTAGTCCCTAAATCCACTATTATAACAATAATTTCATTGATTTAATAAAAAAATATATAAAGAAAATTATTATTTTTTTCTTCAAATTCTTTCATAAATACAAAATTCTTAATAAATTTAATTATTTATGACTAAAATTATATATTTTTTTAAAAAATAGTATATATAAAAAAATATTATTGGTAAATATTAAATTGAGTTTTAAATAATTATATTTTCATTAATGTAATATAAAATTTTCAAAAATAAAATAAATAAATAAATAATACACTTATAGAAATATTTTTCATCAAATGAAATATTAAAAATAAATTTTAAAATTATATCAAATATAATATTCATTTAATTTGAAATGAATTATATATTTATTATTTAATATATCAAATATGAGAATTTATTTGAAAATAAATTTTATTTAGAATTTATTTACAAATAAAATGAATTTCTTAATAAAATTAAATCAAACATAATATAAGTGTATAACTTTTATGCGGCTTGTTTAATTTTAATTCAATAATGATTTCAAAAATTATTATGTTGTGAATTCAAATATTAGTGGAAGCCTATATATATATATATATATATATATATATATATATATATATAGGGAAAATGCAATGGGGTTTGATGTATATATAGGGAAAATGCAATGGGGTTTGATGTATATATAGGGAAAATGCAATGGGGTTTGAGTCATCAAATGGAGGACAGTAGTGATTTGTAGATGAGGATAAAGAAAGAGTGAGAGAAAAAGAAAGAAAGAAATTAAAGAAGTGTTTGTTGGGTGTGATTTTACTGCTTTCTTTTCTGAAACACCAAACCTAATTAAACACAGAAAACACTCTTTCCACTCAACCTGATTTCAAGGCACTGTCCAAATTGATGACGATAAGTACCCTATTCTCTCTGTCTGTTCAAATAATAAAATAGAAGAGTAATTTTTTTTTTTACATATTTTTCTCTTATCAACAAGACATGAATAAAGGGACATGTTCTCTGCAAGAAGAGGTTCGATTGGATAAAAAGAATAGAGGAGAGATGTTGATGGTGGGTTGGTGTTTTTACTTTCCATTATCACAGTTGCACCACCTTATCTTCTCTCCCTCACTTCACCAATTTTATTTTATAATAATGTTCTTGTATTATGTATTCAAATAATCCTTATAATAATAATAATAATAAAACATAATTTATTCATTCTTGTTTCTCCCACTTTCGTCATCCTCATCTTTTCCTCCCTCATCGGAAACAGCATTCAGAGGCTCAAAGAAGAAAAGAAACGTTTATATTATTTTATTTTCAATAAATTATATTTTTTAAAAATGGTCCCACGTTTCCTTTCTTTCTCTCTCTACATGATTTTCAACACACTGACTTTGGCTCGTTTTCCTGTTGCCAAATTGCACATATCAGACAATAAAGCAATCTGTCTTGTGATTCGACTTTTGGTGAGTCTGCCCACCATCGTCTATTACTAAATGCAAGTATGAATTGATAATAGATTATATTAATTCGAATCAACTTCCTTAATATATAAACCTCTTTTGCTGAGTCTCACTCTCAATACTCAATAGGGTGCCAAGGCCCGCCAATCTTCAAAGGTATAGATTATAGAAAGAAAGAAAGGAGAGTTTGGTCGTGGCTTGCAGGCTTTTATTGCAGATTTGCAGTTAAAATTTTGGCTTTGCCAATTGCCTGAACTTGTGTTTTGCGTCATTGAATCATGTGCATCTCTTAGTAATCAGATGGCTCATAGGCATTGCGCTTTACGCAATCTTCACAACTTGGGAACACACTTCCTCAAAATGTTCTCCGACGTATCAATTATCATAATATCATATGTGTAATCTATTCCCTATGCTGTTTGCCCTGCCAAATACTAAATTAGAACCCCAGAAATTATTCTTCTCAGCTCAGACAACTCGATGTTTGTAACAACCAACGTACTATGAGTTTGCAGGATACGGAATTACATTTTGTTCTCCCTTTAATCACTTTGTGAGACATCCAAGGCATTTTAGGATTTTTAATTCCAAATTCTAAATACAATTTTATTAATACTTTAGAAGAATCTAGTTTACTCCCAATGCCTTTCCAATAGATTCTCTGCGAAGGATCTTTATTCCCAATCAAAGGGCAAACGACAAGCAAAAACATGTGCAACCAGATAAAGACCTGGCTTGGGACAAAAATCAAATTCTGATTGTAAATCTTGAGGGTCGTCGCACAATCCCTCACCAGAACTTTCTGAATTTCAAATGAAATAGAAGTGAAATTTCCAAAGTAACTTGCATGGCTCAGAAGAAATAAAACAAAATTGAGCTTGATGCTCTCATCAAATTACTGATACATATACATTCAGGATCTTTAAATCTGCTTGTGATGGAAATCGATAGCCTCAGGTCATGTTTTGATTGGTTTTTCCTGCGTTGTCTCCTTCTAATATTTCATTTACACACAATTCATGCAAGTTGTCATACATTTTCTTCCATTTCTGAAGCATTTGCACACACTTGGTGCTATCAAGCTTTAGTCTTTCCATCTCCATTTCAGCCGTAGCAGCAGAACCTTGCTGCTACAAATGTGGGAAAAAGAGATGTCAGGCAAGCAAAGTGTTTCAGGAGCATGGAGGACAATACTCTGTTTAAAGTTGCCATTAACACCACTAGGAAGTTGTGTCCAGCGAATATTATCATTTAAATATTAGTGCAAAAATGGAATTAGTGATCTATTTTATTAGCAAATTAAAAACAGCAATGAAGCAGTTAACCTGAAGTTATTTGATTTGATTATCAATTACTTGAGAGCTGAGGTATGAAGCAACCAAAGGATCATTGCAGGTACCCTGGAGCTTAATGACTGCATTGATCCCTGTGTTTTTGTCTGTTGAGTTCACATATTTCTCCAAAGGTGGGGATAATAACGAGCCATGCCTTCTTGAGGAAGCTTGCATATTTGATGTCGATCTAGGATTGAGGTAAAGTGGCTGCCTAACAATTTGAATATTGTTCACAGGACCTGAATCCATATTAAATCATATAAGAACAAAACACGTAAACATAGAGTCATATGTATATATGCATACACACAAACTAGCAAAGGCAAAGGCTGATAGGCATATGCCTGATGCCTGATATGGGCATGTTGATCTAATTCCATTAACAACTACAAAATTTTATAATCTTTGTAGTTTCTACTAGCATGAAGATGTATTGCATTGGCTTAAAGTCAGGGATCATCGTGCAGATATCAACATGCACAGCCAATCTGTAAATGACAAGAGTTAAATACTCCTTTAGGTGTGCAGTTCCTGAAGACCATTTGGATGGGAAAGAAAATACAAGGAAAAATTCCTCCTCCTCCCAAAATGGAAAGGTTTGAATCACAGAGGATATATTTTTTTCTTCTGTCCTTTGCCTCTCTTTTCAAACATGAGAAAATCACTTTGCTCTCTTATTTTCCATTTACTTATTTTTTTTCCCATCCTATGTTCCATGTTTGGGAAAACATAGGAAAAGCTGATATTTCATGGGGGCTGTACTGTAGGACTATGACAAATACAAAATCATTAACCAGCAAAAGCATATGCAAATGAAAAATCAGGAACACAGGTCTTTTGAACTAAACCTTTTGCATGTTTAAAGGTGCGAACCATGTTATGAGTTCTGGGGTCCCAAACATGAACCATGCCATTCTCTGATCCAGCCAGCAATAAATTTCCATTCGTACTATATGCTAAGCAACTAACAGGATTACTGTTCAAATAAACAGCATTTGTAAGTAAAAATAAACAGCATCATTATCCAAATCACGGCAGGAATTTTCAAATCATGTAAAATTTTCCGTTTTAATATAATACACCATAAAGCTCCACAATAGAAGATTCAAGTACATACATAGTCAAAATGTTACACAAATATTTCAGCATGAGATTTGCTTGAAGAAAACTGTTGGGGATTGGACATATAAAAAGGAAAATTTTCACTTTTCAACCAATTACAATAAAGTCATAATGCAGTCAATCCATGAGAAAGTCTTATGATTCCTGTATCTAACTTTACTGTAACTTTACTATAAACATTTGGGTTCTATCATATTTTTTTTTGTTGCAAGTTAGCTTCAAACATTTGTAACGTCAGCATTTTGTGTGAATATTTGGGTTAGATAATACAAACTTTACTCTTGTCCTGGGATTGGAAGTCCTATCATCTAACTTTAAAACCTTGTTGCCAGATCCATCAAAGCAAATCAACAAAAATTCTTTAAGAAGATTGAGAGAGAAGGTAGAATTATGGTAAAGCAATTATAGGATTCAATGTATCAGGGGAAGGTGTGCTTTTCAATATTTTGTAGTACTATTTTCTTCCTCTCAATTTTTTTTATCACTCAATGATGCCAAATTAATTTATACTTGAAGTTTGCTTTCTCTCATTGGCTGTACGTGGTAGTCCATGCATAGTTAGCAATCTATGTTGTGTGACTATTCTTTGTCCATGATCAAGATAAGCAAATAGTATTTAGCCATTGAAATAAAAAATAAATAAATAAGTCGTTACACGATGTGATATGATTAACATAATGGGAAGCATTTTACCAAAACTTGCAACAAAAAGAAATTTATAGAACCACAAGAACTACAAACAAATCAAATTAAAACACTTTAGACATGTTTAGCAATATTAGGGAAAGCATGCTTATAAAACAACAAAGCAAGCACTAGCTTGTTTGGAACTATGCCATCATATAACAACATGAATGAAGTTAAGATGCCATTGAAACCTCAATAAAGAAAGATATCAATGATCAACATGACTTGTGCCTAATAGCATTGCCAAATGGCACAATGGATACACTGCAAAATTCCATCAAACAACAAACCATTTGTATAGTTGAGAATGGTGCCAAAATTTGAGACTTGTGACAGCAACAACTATATATCAGAAGACTCCCTACATTGTGACATGTGCAACCATAAAACAAATTACGAACCTGTGACTAGATATTGTACCAACAATATGCAACCAATGACTTTTGCTGGATGAACTATCAGCATTAAGTGCAGCAATATATATTTTGCCATCTCTACTGCCAGCATAGAAGACATGTTCACCAGGGTCTAGAGCAATTGCATCAATTATTGAGGGAAACACAACATTTCTCAATAATATACCCTTCGATAAGCTCCACACCTAAGAGAAGACACACCACTATAAAATTTTCATGGGAGAAACCATATGGAAAAGAAAACTACGAATATTGGGTGGGGGCAAACAAGCAAATATATCAGCGGGATGTTATGCCATACACTATTTGCAAAATGATTAGGAAATAAGGAACCTTAAATCTCACTACAGCTCAGTTTTGTTATCTGATACAATCAATAAATAGTTCTCCAAAGAGGAAAGAAGAAAAAAGCACAGTAAATGAATAGATAGATGAACTTACCCATAAATAAATGTAAAACATATTATTTTCAAGGTTAGACTTGGCCAATTTAGTATCATTGCCACAAGTCTTTTACTTCGGTACAACTTTATCTCATCTCCAATTCTAGGATTGATATCCCCTGCTATTCCCTTCTAAAAGATCAAATTCATGTACTAAGAAGTCCACCTAGGAATATCTCATGATTTTGGATCTGAATTATCACACAATATTCCCTACTTAGGAATTAAGGATTCAGGTTATATGACATTGATATAGCTAATAAATTTATAATATGTATAAATAGCAGTTCCAATTGCAAAATGCATACAGTTTTGCTGCCTCCTTCCTATGACCTATCAACCATGATATTAAATTTCTCATAATGTAAAATAAATGAATTAACACCCTGAGTTATGAATTCAATACTATAAATTACCCAAGTCTGTATCCAGAATGCAATCATTTTAAACCAAGAGGATCCCAAACCTTACACGTTCGATCCTCAGAAGCTGAAATTATAATTGCATTGCCTCCACCATAACCTGTGACTATATCAGTTACAGGCAAAGTGTGCTCTGAAAAGCTGTGCTCAATGAGATTGCTTGCCTGCTCTGTTTGATGTTCATCAAAAATCCTGATTCATGAAAGATTGTCACTCACCACGAAAATCATGACAATTAACTATCCGGAGGGAAATAAAAGCAAGAAGAAGAAAGGTAAATACATGAGAAGTGCCCAAACTCTAACAGATCCATCCTCTGAACCAGAAACCATAAAAGAATCATCCTCAGTAAACACTAAGCAAGTAACAGCTCTATAATGAGCACGCCATTTTTTAAGCAATCTACCAGTTGCAGCCTATAAATAAAGCATGCAACATCATTACAACCTTAACAACAATACCAACTAAATCAGGCCGTTCAAATTTATTAGACAATTTTCAAGGAGATTATTAAGAGAGTTACCTCCCAAAGGTAAATATTCCCAGATAAACCTCCACCAACAATATAGGAACCTTCGCTGCTAGCACCAAGCGGCTTTATTGGCTCCTCCGGAAAGCTTTTAACTTCCACTTGAGGCTATAAATTAACGCAAATAGAAACTTACGATTTTAATAGAGTAATTATATCGAATAGTTTATGTGAACTACTGTACCTTAGACCAGGACCAGTACAGGATGGAGCCAGACGATGCCCGGGTATCACGGAGCTGGGAAGAGGCGAGAAAGCGGTGGCCTATACAGGTAAGGCCGTGAGGGGGAGAGGCGCAAGATTTATAGCGGAGGTGCTCGGCGCCTGTTTGGAGATCCCAGCAACCTATGCCACCGTCGACTGAAGAGGATGCAATTACAACTTCTGCTTCCATTATGGTGGTGGTGAAGAGACTTCTAGTGGTGCTTTAAGGCGACAGTTTAATCGTTTTCCTCGTTAGTAAGTGTACCAGGCTGAGTGGTTTTGTTAGGGTTTTAGAATTGAGGAATGGGTGATGGCGATGGACACAGGCAATGACCTGCGAAATCAATTCACAAAAACGAAGGCGTTTTGACAGGGTAAAGAAGCTACTATGGACGATGTCGTTTTGGCAAAATTGACATGCGACTTATTACTCTACTATCGTTTTGATATGCCGTAAGTTAGCTTAGGACAAGTTTTTGAGAGGTAGTAAATAACAAGAGTATTATTAACAATTAAAATTATAATTTTCAAATGATTTATAAACAATCCAAATAGAAGCATATTTCTTAAGAAGTTCACTTTCTGAAAAGCATACATTTTATATCAAACAAGGCCTTATTTTTTGCTAGTTTGAGCTTTTACATCTATGAAGTAATCACATCAGAGAAAGTAGTCTATTTATGTCAATTTCGGCCCATGTTTTTTCTTGGGCTACAGACCGGTGGCGTTTTTTTGTTTGCATGTTTTTTCATCGGAAAACGTTTAGTTTAATAGTTTCACAGGCAAAACCTGAAATTGAGAAATCTACAAGTTCAAGAGGGGCCCAATTGATAAATTTATTATAAATTTTAAATATTTTTTTAATTATATTTTATTTTCTAATATTATTTTAATTATAATTATAAGATAAATTTTATCAATTAAAAATGAAAATATTAAATTAATCTTAAAACTTATATTATATCATACATATTATCAATTTAATTTTTCAATTTTGATTAAAATTAATTAATCTCTTTAACTTTATAAGATTTAATTAATTGAGTTATTAACTTGATTAATAATAATATATCAAATTCATAAAATTGGAGAATTCAATTAATTTCTATTAAATTTAAAAATTAAATGATTGTATAATATAATAAATTTGCAGATTAATTTCTCTTTTACTCTTAAAAAAATATGAAATAATTATTATTATTTTAATTATAGAGTAAAATTGCAACTAAATTTCATATATGTATATCATCTCTTTCAATATTAAAGAGTGGACTTCCACATGGCAATATACAGTAGAAGACGAGAAATGATTCAAAATTCGTTGTTGATTATATCCTTTGGAAGAATTATGTTAAATGATAAATAATTAATAACATGATTATTTTTGTCTAAATAACTATATATATATATATATATATATAAGGTACACTGAGACATAATCTAAGTATAAATATATATTTTCTTATATAATAAACTTATAATCGATTTTCTTCTTAATATTAAAAAAAATCATTATATATCTGAAAATCTATATATGGAACGGAGTAAATAAATTTTATCCACATATTTAATGACCTCCTCCCTTTAATCAGCTCCCTGCTCCCATGTGCAACCCAAATTCTTTTAGCTAAATATGTTCAAAGCACACCAACTATAGTATAATTCAAAATTTGAGATCTAGTCTCATGTGGTTCACTGACTTGTTCATTTAAACTGTTAACTATTTAATTTATAGCATCAGATATAATTAATTAAAATAATCGTAGAGGCAAAAGGAGCCTCGAGAATGTGTTTGTGTTTGAAATAAAAAAAGGAACATCTTCCACTTCTAATTTTTTTGACAGTTTGTTTAGATCTGTATCTGCATGGGTAGATGGGCTAGCTGCAGCCTGTAATTATTAACAAACAAAGGTTTTTTAAGAATGTTCAGTAGACAATTATTATTAGGTAATTAAATGTAGCTAGGGACTATACCATAGGTAGGGGTATGGTCTTATGAGAAACTTTCAGGACAATAACATAAAACAAATTGGAGATTCTTATCATCTTATGTATTTGTATTAATATTGTATTTGTTTGCAGCCTTACAAATTCCTATAATGTGCCTTTATAAAATACTATTAATATATAATTAATTAATTAAATTATTGTTGTTATACATTATTAATAAAATCAGTTTAAATTTTTTATTTTATTATATTTCTCATCTCCTGCCACTTATTTTTATACATCATATTTTTTTTTAATACGTTAACAGCCAACATTTTTATATAAATAATATGACGCATAAAAAAAATATATGACTAAAAATAAAATATATAATGAGACAAAAAATTTAAACCATAATAAAATAATATACATAAAAAAGAAGCATCAAGAAATTAATGTCAACAATTAAAGTTGCATTTGATCAAAAGACTAAACGAAGCACACAAGTCTTTTTATGAATCCCCATTTCTCCCTTTTACTTTTTTTTTTCTTTAAAATTCTTCTTTCTTAGAAATTGAAGGAAAAAGAAGAAGAAGAAAAGAAATAGAATTTTCGTGGTCCTGTAAGGCTGTTAAGCAACACAAAAACTCCTTCCCCTTCCCTTAAAAAAGCATCTTTTACTGGATGATCCGTATCCACTTTTGAAATGCCCCATCACCCATCACCCACTTTTTATTACCCTTCTTCTTCTTCTTATTCCCCTTCTATAATGTTATAAATATAAACTAGATTGATCCTTTATAAATATAAATATTACTCCGCACTTGAATGTTTCAAAGTCACGTGCGATGCGTCCAAAAAAGACAAAGGATTAGAGAGAAGCATCCGACTGTTTTCAAACTAGGGTTAGGGTTTCGTTTTTCGCATGGGATGAAATCATTGCACGGCAAAGATATTCCAAGAATACTATATATATATATATATATATATATATATATATATATATCTATATATATATATATATATATATATATATATAGATATCTTTTTCTCTCTGTGGGGAGGTAATAGTTGG
>CANXYC012810837.1:0-13404 GCA_948193065.1 Aleurites moluccanus
ATATATATAATCTATATATAATATTTTTTATATATCAAATATTATATCTTATTTTTTTATTTTTTTTTTTGATTAATATATATATATATATATATATATATATATATATATATATATATATATATATATATATATATATATAATAAGAAAAAGATTCGAACATGATGCAGTCATCTATAATTTGTTGGACCCGTGCATTTGGTGACTGGGGAATGCCATGCCATCATGAAGGCCATTGTGTAATGGGAACTTTTCCATTTAAGCAAAAAATTATTTTATAGTTTGATTGAAATTTTAATTGTATAATAATTGATTATAAAAATCAAGTATTTTCAAAATTCATAATAAATTAATTTTATACATGAAATAGCTATTTATGAATTTTAAATTTTAAATTTTGTAAATAAAAAACATGGTTGTAAGAATTTGAACAAATTAGGAAGTGCCTTATTGTATAGTAATAATAATTTTTGGAAACTACATTATCATTTAAATGATTAGCTCATTGCAAGTTATTTCCAACTAATTTTGAGAAAGTTCAATTGATCCTGAAAGTGTTTCAGCTTTATCTATTGTTGTGGTTAGGAAGATGTTTTGATTGGAATATACAATGGATTTGGTGAAATGCATCCTCACTCATTAATATCATATTAATGTTCTTTTAACCCTTAAATAAATGCATCAGGAAATGATAAATTAGTAATATATTAATTAATTAATTAATTAATTACTACAACTTGAAAGGAATTGTCTGCAAGTTTTTTAAAATTTTCTTTTCATAATGCTCTCAGAAGTTTTTGCTTGAAATCTAAATCTTGAAGATGCCTATTCGAATTAAAAGCCCACAGAAATTATTAACGAAAGGCAATTTTGCACATACAATTTGGGCCTAATGGATCCAGACGACCTTTTATTTTTATCCCATCTTCAATCATCTCTCGACATTTGTTAATAATTAATATTATGGTATTTGTTTATAAAATTATAAAAAAAATTCTAATTTATATAATACTTTTACTTCCTTTTAAATCTGAAAATATAATATTTAAATTATTATATTATATAAAAATTTAATTTTTTAAAATCTTACACTTTTCATTGAATTATATTAAAGATTTAAGTATTAATTTGAAAATAATAGAATTAAATATTAATTGGACAAATTTTAGGGATATTATTCTGTTGTTAAATTATGTAACTATACTTGTAATTTTTATTTTTTTAATTATTTTGCTAATGACACTCATATAATTTTTTTAGAATGCAAATATTTGAAAACTCATAAATAAACAAAATAATAAAGGAAAATGGATGTCTTTGCTAAGTGTGGAAATTTTAATTTTCAACATGAAAAAGTAAATAGCGTAATCAAACAGATAAAAATATTTTTCTTTAATTTCATAATTATGCAAATTAATTTTTATATTAATATAAATATTAATCTCAAATATTTTAGAACTATGTGATTTTCATAATATAAGAATAAATTAAAAAAATATATATATCTTATTGATCTATTATAATTTATTGTATGTAGAAATTAAAGTTTAAATTGACCTATCTTTCTTACTCTTAATCTTTATATTGATTAAAGATGGAAAAATTAAAAACTTTATGAAAAATGATTGAAAGAGGTTGTATTTGTAATTATAGCATTTTTTTAATCAAAGTGTGTAATTTTTAGATTATAACTTTTCATCAAATTATGTAACTTTTAAACCATATCCCTTCATTAACCTATAGAATTTAATACTTAATAATTATTAAACCTAACATATATGATTATAAATGATATGGCGAAAAATAAAATCTAACAAAAAAACATCAGGATATTTATAATGTAAATATTTTTTGTCGTTGCAGTGCTTAATTGTAACTATAAAATCTTTAAAATTTGAAAAAAGATAAAAAATTTATAAATTGTTAAATAGCAATATAAAATTTCAAATGAAACTCCAGAGTTGCAAATTAATTAAGAGATATGAGAATTATAAATTATTACTTGTGATAAAAAAATATTAAAATTACTTATATGATAATATTTTAAAAATTAAAAAATTCTGCAACTAAAATAATAAATTTTACAAAATTCAGACATGATTTTTCCTACATAAAATAAATTTTGATTAAAATTATTGAAGTTTGTCGTTGTCTTCACCGCCGGAATGAAAGCAAGAAAATAATTTATGGCACTTACCGCACTTCATCATTTTGTTTTAGAATCAATGCAACCAATTTACATAATATATAAATGACCAACATTAATAAAAATAATAATAATAATAAGATAAAAATATATTTATTTTATTTACGTAAAAATAAATTTATATTAATATATTTTTATTTTAATTACATACGAGATCATTTTTATGTGAATATGATAAATATATTTCTGTAAGTGTTAGAAAATCTTATTAAGTACCCAAAGTTAAATTAATAGGAAATTTTAATGTCATAAATTATATATAATTTTTTAAAGGGATCAATTAAAAATTTATATGTAATTTTGCGAATAGGGACGATATATAGGTAAACTAGGCCTTGACTGGATAAACTAGTTTTTCTAGTTCAATTGGTATCAGAGTCTGTGTTCCGATCCTGAGGTCGAGCGTTCGAGGTGCGAAAAATCCTAGAACATAATAATCTCTGGTCTGTAAATGGTGTGGGACCAGCGCTTGCGTAAAGTGGATAGGCCCGTAACTGTAACGAATAGAGACAGTATATAGGTAAACTGGATCTTAACTGGACAAGCTAACTTTTCTAGTTGAAAGTTAAATTATTAAAAAAATTTAATATTATAAATTATATATATATTTTTTTACCAATTAAAAAATTTACATATATATATATATATACATATATTTAAGAATTTTAAAAAATCAATTATATATATATATTTAAAAATTTTAAAAAAAATCAAAATTATCCATAATTTCCTTGTTATTATTCTATACTCCTAGTCTATTTAATAATTTTTCTATTAATAATAATAACAACCAGCGGACTCTTGTATCGTGTTAGAATGTACAAAATCAATTAAAGTGTAATATCTAATTTTTGTTTTTATTTTTATTATTTTTAAATTAACCGCAAAAATTTTTATGAATAAATAATTTATTGATTAATTTAAATTTTTTATTATACTCAAAATAATTACAATATCGATAATTGTAATGACAATGGATATATTCAATATTCTGAATATCAGATTGCATTATTTGTTTGATTTATTGGCTGACACTTAAAATGTCCATATTAATACATAATATTTATAGCAGATCCGGAATTTTAATTGAGAAGAGCAAAAATTCACAGCATTAATTTTTTTTTATAGAGTTCTATGTAAATATTAAAATTTAATTATAAAATTATTAAAATTAAAAGGATAAAAATAAAATTTAGAAAAAAAAATGAAAATAAAAATTTTGGAGGATAATTATAAAAAAGAATTATAAATTATAAGTGTAAAATTAAAAAAAAAAAATATTTAAAATCATTAAAAATATAATAAAATTTTGTATAAAAATGCAAAAATTAAATAAAATAATAATAATAATGATTAAAATATGTGAAAAAAAAACAGTATTGATGACAAATATTAGTTTAGTGGTATGGAGCCCTGAAAACTCCATAATAAAATGTTGCATTTATGGAGTCAACTTTGCAATGGACATGGTGACGGTGGTTAGCTAAGCTGGCTATTTTGTCCTGCTTCTGTAGCCAATTAAGCATTGATATTCAAATTTAAGATATTATGGCTGTTGACAATTTAATTATTAAATTAAAATTTTTTTTATCAAATTAAAAATTTTTTTAAATAAATTTTATAATAAATTACTCGTTGTAACTTTAAAAAAAAAAATCAAATTAAATAACCAAAATCAAATTTTATTATATCAAAACGTGATTTTTGATCTTTAATATCAAACACGTAATACAGAAAAATATGATTTTGAATCTCAAACACCTAAATTTAAATTATTTTCTATAAAATTACAATGATAGTTACTAATTTTTAATTTCAATCTAAAAGTCCAATCAAAATAATAAATTAAATTAATACTTAAACATAATATATAATGAATTATTTTATAAAAATATTGAATACAAATCAAATAAACAGAATTATATATATATATATATATATATTATTTAAATTTTCTACTCAAGTTAATACTATATTAATTCGATTCAATTCGATTTGATTATCTTAGATCATTTCCAATGCAGCAGCAAAATGACTTCTCCAACCGAGCGTTATTTTACATTGCAAAATAGCGCCTGTGAACAGTAATAATGTTTTATTGTTTATCAACTGTAAAAAAAATAAATTGTTTTTTATTTAATTTATATGTATAAAAATATTATAATTAAAATAAAAATTTTATAAATAAGTCCATATTTTTTTTTGAATTTTATTATTTAGTTTTTAATTTATACAAATAATTAATTTTAAAAATTTTAATTTATAAAAAATTTCCATTATATTTAAATTATAATTTTTAATATATATATATATATATATATATATATATATTAATTTTTACATAAATATTTAAATTAAATACAAGTAATAAAATTAATATTATGTAAATTTTTACAAAAAAATCATATTTAAGAATACTAATTAATTTTGACATATAATATAAGAATTTGAAATAATACAAATTAATTTATACCAATTATTGTATTATATATTCAATTTAATTATAAGTCTCGGTTGATTATCGTTAGGTTTCGAATTAATTGAATTTAGTTTTGATTAATTTAATTAGATTTCGAATTGTCAAAATTAGGTCTCGATTATTTTATATATTAAATACAAATTAAATATAAAATATCAATACTAAAAATATTAATTAAAATAACTATAAACATTGAAAATATATATTAATATAATAACATAATGTAGATTAAAATATATATTTTTTATTTTTATATTTAACTTTAATTATAATTGTAATGTAATTTTCATATTTATATTTAATTTTAATTATAAATATAATATAAATTTTTTTAATTATTTTTGTTAATGTAATTTTATTATAAATAATATATTAATAGTAAATGAGTCATTTAATTAATAAATTATTATAATTTAATTTGTTATATTATCACTTTATTAAATTAATAATTTAAATTTTTTTTAATAAATATATAAAATATATCTATTTATGGACAATTAGTATAATATTATAAAATATTGAGAAATTATGATAAATTGTATAAAATAAATAAAAAAAAATATTTTTTTTTTTGTGTAAAAAATGATATTAAAAATAAAATCATAAGTGGAGATGAAATTACTGTTTGATATGATATAAATTATAAAATAGTTTAAAGTTAACTGCATAATAATTTTTATGGTTAGAGATTGGCTTACTCTAAATAAACTTTCTCCTAATTCTTAGTAATGCCGGTCTGACTATAATTGAGAATCATTATTTAATCTTTAATCAATACATGTTAACAAATATTGGGAGCTTTCTATGCTGCACTCTCTATTGCATTTACTGGCTGCACATGCAACATAACATTAATTAATTTGCATAATTGCAGACATAAGCATAATTAGTATTATAAACTAATAAATACTGTCTAGTAAGTATAGATCAAGAAAAATTAAAAGTATACTCTATCAAATTTCAAATACATTCTCTCTCTTGCACATGGGTTACATATATAAGATCTGAATAATATAATGATCCCTTTTCCCAATCCATTTGATTTTGGGTTTGATTCTGATATGTTTCTGTCGATTCCCACTAGCCACAGGCAATTAAATTAATTAAAAATTGAGATTGGCAATCAAATTTTATATTATTCAAGGATATTTATGTTAATTGGTGCATTGATCTTAGGGACATCAATCACCTTCTCAGAAGCACAAGGCATAACTTTATATATTATTTAACCAATGTGCAGCTTATAAATTTTATTAGTGTTAATTTTAAAATTTAGTTATTAAAATTAAAAAAAATAATTATATATAAATTTATTTAATATTTTTATATTTAAATATTAAAATTTATATAATTTTATAAGTGTTAATATCAAAAGTCAATTATTAAGAATATATAAGCTTATTTAATATTTTTTATTTAATTAATGTGAGATTTATATTTTTAATATTTTTTAAATAATAATAGGGTCAAGATAATTTTTTATTAAGTTCATTCGATATTTATAAATTTATTATGGGAGCATGAAACACTCTGAAAATTAAAATAAAAATTGGACACAAAGCAAAAATTAAAATGAAACTAAATCCAGAATACATAAATTTTTTTAAAACAAATTGAACTCAAAGCAAGAATTGAAATAAAAATAAACTCATAATATATCAAAAATTATAAAAAAATTGAAATCTCAACTTAAATTATGATAGAATAAAAATAGGTGTATGGATAATTTTTCTGTTTTAATATCAGCTTATAAATATTGAAACTTAAATAATTTTATAAATATTAATTTCAAAATCTAACTATTAATATTAGAAAAATTAATTATATATAAATTTATTTAACATTTTATATTTAATTAATATAGGATTTATATTTTACCAGTGCATGAAGCATTTCATTGATATAATCATTTTTAAAAAATTGTGAATTTTTCTTTTTTTAGTAATTAAGATTATATATATATATTTTTTTTATTTTGAGTTATTTTTATTATATTCTCCATTAAATATATATATATATATATATATATATATATAATTAAATATAACTTCTATTTACACACTAATAGAATTAATATATTTTAATATTATCTAATTAAATTCAAAATATATAGGTTATAAATAGTTATGAGTTTAAATTTCAAGGAAAAAAAAATTAAATAGTAAAAATTATAAAAAATTATTCAGGCCAAATACAAGAAATCTATAAGAGAAGGTAATATTTTCCTTATAATTTGAATTTTGATTAATAAATAAAATAAAAATAATTTTATCTAGCAATTAATTTAATATTTTTGGGGGAGAATTAAATAAAAATTGAAGTGTAGAAGAGAAATTTATAAACCCTTTTCAAGGGACAACAATGGTTAGGCAATGAAACAGGTTCGCCAATAATTGCATTTGGTTTTCAATTCCTTGTCTTTAAATTTAACCTCCACCAGATGATAGCCAAATCTTGAAATCAAATAAATATACAAGTTAATCCATGCAAAATTAATTAATTAATTAAGCTTCATTAATATTAGGCCTATGTTAATTAATTTTAACACTAAAATTTACTCAAAGAATCCAGTCCTTAACTTTTGGATCTGTCCTAAAAAATAATCATACTCTTCCCATAAAAAAAAAATAAAATTTTGTTTTATTTTACACGTAAATTAATAAATTTAATTATTTTTAATTTATTATATTAATTTTATTATTTTTTCCTAAAAAACTTTTAGCTAAAGTATTTTTACAATAATTAAATTATTTATTTTAATTATCTATCGTAATACTCTTATATAAAAATACTAAAAAATTATTCTATTAAATTTATAATTTCAACATAACAAAATTAAAAATATAATTATATATGTAATAATATTGATATGAATTAGCAAAAGATATATTTGACAATTATCTATTAAACCAATATTTAAAAAAAAAAAATTATAATTTAAAACAGATGAAAAATAAAAATAAAATTATATTTTAAAACTGAAGAAGTATTTATTTTTTCACACATATTAAAAAAAAATTTATTTATTTAGTTAAAATAGCAAATTTAAATTTAAATTTTATCCAATATACCCCTAATTATAAGGATATAAGTTTAATTAACATTCATTCAAAATAATCATTTATTAATCTTTAATTAATACAATTAGCATTTCAAAGTTAACTAATTAAATACGATTGCCAAACCGGATAACCGTATAAAAAAACTTTACTCTAAATATTCTGCTTCTTCGGTCTCGAATCGATTTTTATTTTTATACATATTAAAAAAATAATAATTTAATTAAAATAATAATTTTTATTTACTATTTTTTATAAATATTCCCTCATTGTATTAGTAAATAATTATTTTGAAAATAATTATTATTTAATTTTTTTAATAATAAATATTAAAATCAGTAAAATTTTAATATTATATATAAAAAAAATTAAAATTTCATTATTGACTAAGTACTAGCAATTAAAATTTTTTATTATATGGAAAATGTGAAAGATGCATGTATATTTTGATTAATAATCCAATAAAATTTATCAATGACTTGTTGATAAAAATATGATACATTAATAACATATATATTAAATTAAAATATATTAACTTATAATTTTAGATTAATAAAAAAAAAATGAACATATCCTTTTCGGACGAGATAGTATATGTTTAATTATCAAATCCTGAATATTTGTCAAAAATTTATTTGGTTTAACTGTTTGTAACGGCTGTTAATTATTGTTGATAGTTGTTAGTTGGTAGCTGATAGCTAATAGTTAATAGCTAGTGACTGTTATTTTATAATTATTTGTTATAAGTGTTTAGTTAAATTATTGTTAGTTGTTACTATGTTGAATGATTATTAATAATAAATATTAATATTTATTTTTTTATTTAAATATTATTTTTAGAAAATAATTTAATATTTTTAATTAATTTTTTTTTTTCAAAAATATTTTGATTTAAAACTTTTGCAAATATCATATAGCTAATTATTATTTATAACCAAACGCTATGATTCAGCGATTAGGAATAAAAAAATTAATAACTGTATCAAAAAATTTTATCAAACACCTATTAAAAAGAAGTACTTTAAGTAATTTATATTTATAGATAACAATGAATATTAAATAGCAATATATTTAAAAATTAATAAATTAATTATATTTTTAAATAAAAAATTAAATTACAATTAAGGACAAACGAAAAATAAATGTAGTACTGTCTTTTGATGTCTTTTAAAGACTTAGAGAATATAATCTATTTTAATGTAGGACTTAACCATTTATATTTTGATTATATTAACTCGAAATTTCAATTTCTTAATTACTGTAAAAAATTTTATTTTCTAAATATTTTAAGAATAGACTAAAAATTAGACTCAGATTTCAAAGTTTAATTAAAAATTTAAGAGAAAATTAGTTTGTAATTTTATTGCCTGTGAATATGTGATAAAAAAAAAATAATTCAAAGATCTAATAATGATTTTATAAATTAGTATAATTAATTTTTGAAATGATAAAATTATAATTAGTCAAAAGGATAGTTCCAGTGGCATTCCTGTAAATTAAATTGAAAACCAGTGTCTATCTCGTGGGACGAAGCAAATAAAACCAGATGCTTACTTGAGGGATCCCATGCACAAAAAACAACACATCTCTCTCCTCTCTCTAAAACCAGTCACAGCAACAATGTACAGAACGGCGGTGCTGTTAGTGCTACTTTGCACCACCTGCAACATATCGTTATCGGTGATCACCGACGGTAAGCCTCCGATTGTTTTTGGCTTCAATTTTAATTATTATTAATTATTACTTGTCAATTTGCATGCTAATTTCTGATTGGTTTCAAGAGTACATTCTTCTTCAATCGTCAATCATGTTAATTATTAGTGGTACTAATTAATAATTAATTAATTTAAATTAAGCCATGTATAGATCTATCGATAAATTATTAAGTAAAATAAAAAATATTTTTTTATTTATATAAAAATAAATTTAAAAATATATTAACGTTTTACCTAATAAATAATTTATTGTGTCTTAATCTCTCAAAATACTGGTATAATGTTATGTATAGTACAATATATTACTACATATACAAACATTTTTCCAGAAAAAGGAAGAATTGTTCAGTGCTTTCAATAATATTTTTCATCAGTAGTTTAAATACTAATGATAAACATGCCTTTTGTATTTTTTTAATGGACCCATTTTATTTTATATTATGAAATGGGCAGTGGCAGTGCATAATTAGTTAAATTCATTTCTACAATGATCAAATGAATGTGATTAATTTTAATTCTTTAGTTTTTGGTCCCCAGCAATAAATTCAGATTTTCTTCAAAGAATGATAATTATTATCTATGATATATCTAGGACGGAGTGTTAGTGTTTCCAGAGGGTCTAAACCAATATTTTTAAAATTGGATAGATTAAAAAATCGATGAAAACAGATGATTGGAGAATTAGAAGTTTGATCAGATCAAACTAGTTAAATAAAAAAAAAATCGATATATATATATATGATGAAAATAAATATAATTTGATATTTATTATTTTTGATTAAAAATAAAAAAATAAAAAAAAATTCTAATCCGCTCGAATTAGAAAAATCAATTTGATTCGATCGGTTCATCGATTTTTAATAGATTTTTAAAAGAAGATTTTTTAAAACTGACCGGATCGATTTTTAATTTAATTTCTAATTTTTTTTATTTGACTGGTCAATTCGGTCTTATTTTAACAACAATGGTCTAAACCACCCCACAAAAAAAATCTTACTCCCTCCAAAAAAAAAAAAATAGTCTTTTTTTTTTCATTTATCTTAAAATATAGTCATGTCAAATATATTTTTCATTAATTTACATCAATATTATTATACATATTAATTATATTTTTATTTTTTTTATATTAAAATTATAAATTTAATTAAAAATAAAAATATTTTAATTATTATAAATATTTAAAAATAGAAAAATATTAAAAAATATATGATATGAATATTTTAAATAAAGATATTTAAAAAAAAATAATAAAAATAATATGATAAATTAAAAATAAATAATTTTTTTAATTTACATAAAAAATAAAATAAAATTATCTTAATTAGACGGATAAAATATTAATTTTTAAAAAAAATTTATTCGACACACTTTCATTTAATCTTTTTACATATATATATATATTTTTTTCATTCTATTCAGTGTTAATTTCTTGGTACCGGTATGGTATATCTTGGAATTCTAAATTTGCTTTCCTCTTTTTTTATAGGTTCATATTCATGTTTTAGTTTGAATTTTCTGCCGTATTTTATATGATATATTTTTTTTTATATATTATATTATTTATAAAAAAATATTAATTATTAAATTATTTAAAAAATAATAATATAACACATAAATTAAGGCTTAAAAAAAATATAAAATATATAATAAGACTTAAAATTTAAATTGATGACATCTATATAATCATAAAATGACAATAAATATTATTTCTGTTGCTCATTAATTTATTTCAGTAATTACCCTATCCCACTAAAATATATATTTTTTTTAAAGAACCATATAACTAACTCATCCCTTGTCTTCCATTAATTATAGCTAGACAGTGAAGAAGTTTGAAAATATCAAAAAGTTGGTACTGAAATTGAATTGTTGGCATTTATTAAAGTCTTATTAATTTCATACCACAGGCAGCAGATTTCCCTTTCAATACTTGGGATTCTCATCCAACCCAACCTTTAATTGTATAGACAATACTGAAACTGGCTAGCCATTTAATACCCATTTATTTTCATGTGCGCTTGGTTGTTGGAAACTTGGATTACTATTACTCCTACTACTTAGTACTATACAATTAGATTTTAAATGTCAACATTTCTTACTAATTTAGTTTTTCTATGAGTTTATTTGAATTTAAATTTGTTTGAATTATATTATTTTTTATCTATGAATAGTAGTTTACTTTTATTTTAATATATAAATTAAAAATTTATATTTTTTATTATTTCATTTTTATTATGGTTACTAATAGTATTAATTTTATAAATAATGCGATTAATTTTAAGTATTCCTGAAGATTTATAAATCACAATAATAAATTAAAATGTCTAATGGATAGAAAGAATATTAAATTAAATTTATCAATTAATAAAAAATTGTATCATTATTTTTTAATTATAAAAAATTAAAATATTCTCCTTCCATCTTAAAAAAAATAATCTTTTTTTTATCAGTTCAAATTATAATTCATTTTTATTTTTTAGATATTAATTTAGTAGGTAATTATCAAATATATTTATTAATTCATATCAATATTATCGCGTGGATATTTGGATCCTCAATTAAAAATTCAAAATTAATTAACTAGAGTGAAGTCACTATAATATATTGAGTTTTTTTAGTTCAAAATCACTTATTTAAATGTTTGGTAATGAAAATAAATAATCAATTAATCAATTTGAAATTTAATTAAAATTTTTTATAAGAATCAAAACTAAACTTATTTTAAAAAGTAGTTTTAATAAAAATATTTTTAAAAAAAATATAATTTTATATTATAAAAAAGCACTTATTTTATAATTACATATAAACATTCCTACATGTATAATTAAATTTTTTTTTTCTATGTTGAAATTACAAATTGATATAGTAGTAGGTTTTTAGTATTCTCACATAAAAGTATCATGATAATTAATTAAGTTAAATGATTTAATTATTGTAAATATTGAAAAATAAATTTTTTTTAGGAAGTATATAATAAAAGTATTTTAATTAAGGATATTTTAAAAATAAAGTGAAAAAATTAATGTAGTAAATAAAAAATAATTAAATTTTTTAATTTATGCATAAGATAAAATAAAATTATTTTATTTATGATATAATAGGTGTTTGAATTTTCAATTGAGAAATTAAAATTCATTAAACACTGTACTATATTGAGTTTTTTAATTTAAAATTATTTATTTGAGTGTTTAGCAGTATGAACTAATGAGTTTTGTGTTGAATTAAATTTTTTATAAACATAATGTGTGTTTGAATCTTTAATTGAAAATTTAAAATCCATTAATTAGGATGAAAATATTATAATAGATTGAATTTTTTTTTTTAACTTAAAATCACTTATTTAAGTATTTAATAATAAAAATAAATAATAAATTTTGAGGTGAATTGGATTTTTATAAACATAAAGATTCTAATTTATTTCACAAAATACATTTGCCAAAAGTATTTTTTGAAATAAAAATAATGTATATATAAGAGTTAATCTAAAATATCTACTCGTCGTACATATATTTAAAGTGAATACCTAAAAGGGTTAATTACAATTTTGTACTGTAAAATGATTTAATACATTAAATTTTTCATAAATTTTTAAAAATACACTAATTCTTCTCTGATCAATGTCATAATATATTATTAAACCCTTTTCTCTAATTTTGCCGTTAGTCAACTGATACAGAAATGTTCTTACTCTTTAATTTTAATTAATTACATTCTATTTTTATTTTAATATTTTTTAGGATTAAAAAAAATATTTTTATATTTTGATAAATTTGAAAATAAAAATATTTTTTAAAAGTATTTAAAAAATATTTTTATTTTATTTTTTAAAAAATAACAAATAAAAAATAAAAATATTTTTTAAAAAATATTTTTTACTTTTTATTTTTAAATTTATCAAAAATATGAAAATGAATTTTTTATTTGTATTAAAAAATTTAAGAAAAA
>CANXYC012811294.1:0-25537 GCA_948193065.1 Aleurites moluccanus
GTTTCAAAATCTGGACGCAATTTCATCAAAAACTGATCTCTTTTGCTAGTTTCATGGACTGTTTGGACAGCAGATAATGATTCTGCAGGGACTTTAGCATACACAATGTTAGTGTATTCAATCCACAGGTTGAGAAAACCATAATAGTATTCTTGCACAGACAAACTTCCTTGAGAATAGTTTGCAATATCAAATTCCAATTGAAATCTTCTAGCATCATTATCCTGATTGTACACACGTTTCAAATAATCCCACATTTCTTTGGATGTTCTATAGGGTCTAATATTCAATAGAATATGAGATTCTACATAACCCAAGATCCACTTAGCCTCTTTCGTAACATATTTTGGTCTAGAACTAGATCCATCAAGATGTCCCCATAACTCTTTCCCTTTGACATATGTTTGGAATTGAAATTCCCACGCAAAGTAATTTTTGCCATAAAACGAGTGCAAAAAGACTCGAACTTTTCAAAAGACATGGTTATTATAACAACTTTCCACTTAAAAGTGGAAAACTAAAATCTCAGATAAACATAGAATTTTGAACCAAGAAAAGACAAGACAAAAAGAGCAACGTAATTACAAAATTTTGAAAACAGGCTCTCATACTATGACAGAGAATAATTTTATTGAAAAAGGATACCTCTCCCTTTGGGTCTCTTCCCCATATATAAATAATTCAAGGCTTAATTACAGCAAACAAATCTCCTCAATCCAAGCATATACTAAATATAGATTTACCCTAAGAAAGGAAACAGAATATACAAGTCAACCATATTTACAATAAACAATGAAATTAGATCCTTGATTTTCAGCATACAGCAAAGATGCTAGCTTGTCATGTGATAGCTAGCATTCACAATATATATATATGTACATGTTAATAAAATTAATAGTCGAAGCTGACCATTCTAATGCATGTGGTTTAATTGGGAAAAAGGAACAAAATCAAGAATTACTCAAAAAAAAGAAGAAAAACATAAATAATGGAAAATAATAAAAGCATACCATCTTCATTCTTTGTATAATTGTATCCACATCAAGTTTCAAATCCTCCAGTAAGTACTTGAATACATCATTTTTTCCTTCCATCGCAGAAAAATGTAGGGCCCCTTGTTTGTTAGCATCTTTTTTGCTATTTGTTTACCGTCATCATGATGTGCTCCTACTTGTGTTTCTAAGCACATGGATAGCAATTAAAATTATCTCCAATAGCACAGAAAGAAAATAACATAGAGAAGAGTGGTTGATCTTTAAAAGATCAATGTATTTGAAAGAAGTATAATAGCAAAAGATATTGACAAAATGGCTAAGAGCATAGTTACCTTAAGTCAGGAGACATGACTCCAATTGAGAAGACACTGCATTAAACCAACAATTGTTAAGTTAGTAGATTCATAGTAATACCAACAAATACCTTACTTGCATTTAGTTTCTTGTTCACCTAAAGACATGGCAGCCAAATTCACAAAAAACTTGTAAAAAATTGATAACGAGCAACCAAGATAAGCAAAAAATAGAAAGCACCTGATTCACAATTCATTCATTAATTGAAACAAAATCATAAACAAAACTTGATAAAAATTATTTACCAAATATACCAAACCAACCTACTACATCAAAATCCTTAATAACTAAATTACACGGACAAAAAAATAATAAATAAATTTTATTTTTCAAAGAACTATCCCAGCATTGAAAGAAAAAAGTTTGGTTATACATATAAAACACTTTATATGTCAGAGTTTGAATCTTTAGGAAACAAAATAAATACCACCAGTGAACTAATTTCTATCGCAATCAACGAAGTTATGGTTAAAATAAGTTGCTTGTAATTCCTATTCTCATCTTTTAACTGTAACTATATTCATACTCAAAGGTTACATTTTGAAACATATTACTCCATCAAATTTCTATTAATCGAGCAATACCTAGCCAAAAATTAAAACATCACTCAATAGTGTAGCAATAAAAGAACATTAAATATATTGATCAAAGAAAAATATCTTTCTTAATATGTATATATACACGATGTAGAAATCCAAGACTCTGCAATACAACATTGTGAAAAAATAATCTCTCAAAAATGATTATAGGAGAAGATTAAAAATAATTCCACCAAAGAAGTTGAGTTAGAAAATCACTTACAAATCTCAAAACACTAAAAACTAGTTTAATATAAATTCACTTGTACTAAACAATTTCAACCAAAACATATATAAACTATACATAGAGCATGTGCAATGATGCAAGACAATTTTTCATTCCCACTCGGAAACAAAAAATTTCTATGTAATGATAACCATATAGATGAACAAATTAAAAAATTAGCAAATACTAAAGGGAAGAAGAAAAATTTACTTGATGTACCCACATCATTGAATTAAATAGGTAAAATCAAATAATTCAATGTTTAGTCACTTCTATATTTTAAATTCATTTATACCTAAGAACTTCATTCAATGCATTACCCACATTGTTTTTATTATTATGAAAAATAAAACATAACAAAGCCAAAGTACATGGAACTCATTATAGAAAATATATAGACGAAGGTTTGATTGGCAATAACAAACAAATTGTAGCTGGATGCTAGCCTTAATATTAACTAAAAAGGCACATGCATGAATAAATTAGACAATATGGTATGTACCAAGAAAGACCAAAAAAGAGCCAGCTCTGACTGGCGAAAAGCTCAGTTGCCCAATCCAATACGGATAAGAACCTAACAATCTTTCAGCCACTGCAACTTTATAAAATGAACAATTTTTTTTATTAACTTAAAAAAATAACAATTTATAACAAATTACTTCTAATTAAGAAATAAAAATGGGAAAAAAATAATCTCTGACCACTTATGAAAGGAGCAGCTATGAATTTATGTTTGTATCTACCCTCTTCTGTCTCCTCTTTATAAGATTTTATATTTTTAATTATAAGTGGTCATTAAAAAAAGAAAACAAAACTATAAACTTGTCACTGAAAAGAACTGAATTCAACTAAAAGTCTAAAGCACAATCAAATTAACTATTTTATGAGCAAATTGCTATTAGTTAGCTTCACTTGCTTACACTCCAATAAATATGACTGCTGTAGCTTAATTACATCCCTTAACTAATTATGATTGTCAGCAATGTCCTAGAGCACTTATGAGGGTTTAATTTCATTAATGATATTTAGGTATATGGTTATTAGCAGCATGAATCTTGGACATTGGACAAACTTTTGTCAGAAAGTCTAACAAGAAAATTCTCTACCAGTGTGTATGAAGTCCCCTTACGAAACTCTCGTTATTGGGAAATTAATAACCTTTTATAAAGTACAATCATTTTCAGAGTTGTGCTTGTGAAGTTTCAAAATCAAATGCCAATCAAAATCTAATAAGAAACAATAAATCAAATGGTGATCCTTTCCCAAAATCTATAGCCATCTAGACTAAAACTTACATTGGGTATCTAAATTTAACCTTATTTCACTAACCCACATGCATATAAACGCACAGATATATATATATATATATATTATCGATTAAAGAACATTCCTTGAATTTTTTTTTTTGTTCGAGCATAGGAGCATCAGCAATTGTTTTTAATTGACCAATCACTATATCAAAATCAAAAACCTGAAAAAAAATTAAAAAATAGAAACCCAGTAACACACAGCTAAATGAATTGATTAACAGAGTAAATGCATAATTGAATCAATAATTAATGATGATTTTCCATGACTAATCGCTTAACTCACCTTTGCGATCATCGGCAATTGTTTTTAATTGAACAATTACAGTATCAAAATCAAAAACCTGAAAAAAATTAAAAAAAATAGAAATGCAGTAACACACAGCTAATTAAATTGATTAATTGAGTAAATGCATAATTGAATTAATAATTAATGATAATTTTTCATAACTCACCTTTACACAAAAGTTCAAGACAAAATAGAACTTTCAGAGTCGCTCCACCAAAAGCTAACTAAGAAACTTCTTGTTAGAGATCGGACATAATGCTACCATTTAGTTGGGATGTAAAGCATTTCACCTTCCTCTAAAATGCAGTCCCCAAATTCCAAGTCATGAACCTTTGGAAATTCTCTCTTGTCTATGTTATCCAGATCAACCTTCAAAAATAATTTGTGAATATAGAAAACCAGGTTCTAAACTCACTTACATCATTTGTTATCCTTATAGCTACATCTTTTGGGTCCTTATGCAAGCAAGATTTCAACCCAAACTCATACTAATAAAGAAAATTAAAGCAAAAATTAATTAACCATTTTATTTGATTAATTAGAGAAACAATTCTCTTGCAAAATGGCTAACACTCAATAGTT
This sequence comes from Aleurites moluccanus, assembly GCA_948193065.1. Lineage (NCBI taxonomy): Eukaryota > Viridiplantae > Streptophyta > Magnoliopsida > Malpighiales > Euphorbiaceae > Aleurites > Aleurites moluccanus. Next base: position 4,332 of record CANXYC012811294.1, read on the forward strand.
TACCCAAGACCAAGCAAAGAAAGCACTACAAACCCCAGAAAATCTAAATTTTAATAGCATGCAGATATGTAGAGACAAACAATATAAGCTCCATTTGCATTGAATTTGAACATAATACATCCCAGCATGTTCCTCATCCTGGAAAGAAATTGTGAAAATAACATACAAAAGCAAATATCACCCAGCAATCTATGCAAATAATTTAAACCTTGTGACAATAACCCAAGATGATTAATTCCGATATTCCTTCCTTGTAAGGATAAAACCTTCAAGCCAACCATTAACAACTAATATGCAAAATCAGCAACTTTCAAGCACAAAACTAAGAAAAATCAAAACTTCAATATTCCTCACCAATGCCTTATCACTTGAAAATCCATTAATACCAAAATAAATATTAATAAAATATTGACAAAAAAATACAAAAACAGGGGAAATAAAAAAAAACACAAATATTCATTATCTCAAAAAAAATCAAAAACAAAACAACATAAAAATATTAATTTTTCTATCTAATAACAATAATTTAAAAATTTTGAAAAACCCCATCAACTATTAATTAGAAGAATTTTAAAAAATCTCATTAATCTAAACAAAAACATAATGCAACAAAAAAAAAACAAAGCTTTACCTAAGCAACTGTCAACAACACATTCTACATGTCTCTCAATCATTTTAATATTTCATAAAAATATTCTTCTTGCTGTCAATAATTTTCAATCTCCCGTCTGATTGCCACTCAACAATATCTCATGAGATTACAAGACCTTTTACACATTCAAACTCTTCTTCATAAGCAGATTTCAAGATTATTTTCTGCCTATTGGGTTTTGTTTGAGTTTGTGAAAGCAAAAATACAGTGTCATTGTTAATCCCATAACTTCTGTTTCATACTTACAAATTTTGAATAAAAAATTGATGAGAATTATTGCTCAAATCAGTTCCTAACTTTGATAATCATTTAAGATCAAATTAACTTGAAGGATTTAAATAAATTCAAAATTAACTTTATAATCAAATTAACTGTCCTTGAATTTTTATTTTTCGAGTCAACCGCATCATTTTTGTTAAGAAAAATAAAAATTAATTTTATATTTTTGAAAATATAATTTTCTTCATTAAAAAAAGGAGAATTGAATCTAATCAAACTATGTATAGGTTTTGACAATTAAGGTTTAGAATTTTTTTTTTTTTTTAAATGACAAACTGAGGATCCCATTCAATAATTTCTGATGCGATCTTTGACTATAGAAATGACAAGCTAGTCTTCCCAATTTTTCAATTAATGAAACACGACAGTATTAAAGAAAGAATAATATTTGTTAATAATAAGAAAAATATTTGTCAATAATATTTTAAAGGGAAAAACACCTTACTTTCAAGATTGAGACAGCAGCAAAAAGACGATATTCTGCTCTATCGTTGCGAAGCCAATCTAGTGCCATTTTCACCTATGACAAGATGAAATGTCAGATAATGCAGAGCAAAAGAAAATGATAAAAATTGAATAATGGTATAAAAAACTGAAATTCCACTTCATCTGCAGTCATTGCTCCACCAGCCCTAGCCAAGTGCCAAGAACTCTACTCACAAGGGTCAATACGTCACGATCCCGCTTTAACTCAAATACATTTTGCATATAAATAGAAAACTTAGACACCTTGGAAGCATTCTCACCAAGTGCCACATCTATCAACTCATTCAACTCTTAAAGCTCCCAAATTTTCAGCAACTTCATTACTTTCCAGGAGACTTGGAAATTCTTTCATACAACACAAATGAAACTTAAGTGGCACATTACAGCAAAGATAATAGAAAGACAGTGGGTTGACTTGCATGGAATGAGTGATGGGATGGATGTATATAGGTAAAAGAGCAAGTATAAGGTGTGATAATGGGAATGATTCGGGCAGGTTGTTCTCAATATTAGGCCTCAGAGGAAGATAAAGGAGTCCACTTTTATCATAGTGCAAGAGCACAAAGACTTAAAAGGCCTCTAAATTAGACTGTAACATTGTAATAATTCAAAGATAAGTCTTGCTAAACTACTGATTTTGCTAGTTCATTTCAAAATTTTCAATGAGCAATTTAAAAGTCCTTGTTGAATTTGAGGCAAAAAATCAGTCATAAAAAAAAATACCAATTCAATACAGTCTCATATATGGAAACAAAGTCCAGATATTTAATTTAATTTGGTTAAATAGATAAATCCGACAAGATGAACATACTGATGCAATTGCTTATTGGCTAGCCTCCTGAACGAAAAAAGCAATTCAGAAACAAAATACTCCATTAATTCGAATAAGACAAAAGAATCCACAACTTGATAATGAACAGAATCGCAAATTAGAAACGCACAATTTAAAAATCTGTGAACTTACCTTGTTGACGAATAGAGCAAAGTGCAGAGATGAAAGACGTGAGGTGCAAAACTTGAGGGTATTTAATACCATTTGATTACTAAAATACCCATATTGTTCTCATGAATTACAAATTTAATGTATAGCAGTACAAGAATCAAAATTAAGCATTTAACAAACTACTTAAACCCTGATTTGGAAACTCTCGATAAATTTAAACAAAGGAAAGACCCAAAAAAAAAAAAGGAAACTAACCAGCATCTCTGTTAGGGACAGTAACATAGACAACAATTTTGGGTACAATGTTGCTATTACCTTCCAATTCTGATAGTATTAGCTTGCGATTGGGTAATAAACTTTGATCTAATCAGCGATTTCCATAAAAATTAAATACATTCAACTCAGATTAATTAGAATATAATCAAAAACCAAGTTTGGTTTAAAGAAAAGAAATTAGAATTGTGAGGATTTATATTAGTATAGTTAAACAGGGGAGAGATTGAGCACCACCCGTGTTGAGGGAAGAGGAGGTGGAACAGAGATTAGAGAGTCCCAAGCTTAACATGCAAAACGCACCTACTAGAGGCAAACACCATGGTTTTGTAGAAAAATAGAAGACAGATGCGACTCTTGTTGAGTAGAACACTGAAGCCATTTTCTGTTTTTGAATTGATTATGAAATGATTTCATTTGCTTCCATTAGAGTCTTCCTTTGGATCTAAATAAATATTGTATGCCAAAGATTGCGGAGATTATGAGAGGCGGGTCCATTTGATTTGATTTTTCTAGGGTTTATAAGAAGAAATTTCTGGGAGACTCCTTCATTTGGAGGATATCAATTACAATTGCAACTAAAATAATGCATATTAAAGAGAGTTCAATTTTCATGGCTTTAAAGGCTTTGTTGTTTAGAGGGAGAGAGAGGAATTCTGAAGTCTATCGGAAGAACGCGTAAGGTGGGCATAGATAAAAAATGGAAATGGGGTGCTGAGGTTCGAACTCGGGACCAAATTAAAAACTAAACATACTTTAGCCACTTTGCCATGCAAAACAATTCGTATTTGAATTGTATAAAATATATATAAATAATTTATATTGAATCCCATCCTTTTCTAGTATAGGTGTAATTGTTTTTGTATTTTATCATATTATATTAAAAAATCTCTGTATTTTTAAAATTATACTATAAAATTTATACATTTTAATTATATTAAAATTCGAGATCTTTCTATTAAATTTATGTAAAAAGTTAATAATAATCTTTATTTTCATTTAAATGCCATTAACTTTAATTTCACTCTCACTTGTAAAAATTTAAATATTCAAACATATCGTTTACTTCTTCTTCACCAATTAGAAAATATCAAAGAATTAATTATAATTACAATGCAAAACTTCCTTTTTACTGTTGCAATAAAATCATACTAAACAAAGCGAAATTGATCAAAAATAACCCAGACCCACAAATCAAATAAATGAAAGTAAACACAAATGCACATATTCTCTTCTTGAAGATTTTCGAGTCCTAAATATCTCTTTTCCTGTCTTTTACACATTTCCAACTCAAACCCCACTTGAAATCCAAGAAATTAAAGAAAATAAAAGAAATTGGCTTCTCTTTTAGCTTCTTTTTCAAGAAAATCCCAATTCCCTCTCTCTATTTCCTCTGTTTTATTTCCAATAACATAGAACTTGCAGTTTTACTCTACTTCTTTTCATGGAAACTCTATGGGTTTGCGCTGTAATATCTCTTCTTTTCCATAAAAACTCCCATGACTGAATCTAAAAAATAATCTAGTCAAAATCTGTAAACTAGCGAAATAAAGAAAACAAATAATAGAATAGACGACCCATCTCAAAATCATCAAAACTTGACACGACAAAAAAGAAAACCCATCTCAAAATCGTCAAAGCCGAGTTCACACCATATTGTACAATCAAAATCCATTTTTTTTTTCTCTAATTTCAAACTCTGAACTTTCACTATTACAAACTGAACTTTCATCTTTTTTTTTTATCACTAAATTTTTACCGTTTTTCTATCTTGATCACTAAACTTTCTATTTTTTTTTTTAAGAATTGATATCTTTATTTAAATCATTTTCAAAATACAATAAAATACCCATTTAATTCTAAAAAAAATACAAATTGTATTGTTATTAATATTAACTCAAGTATAACTAAAACTATATGGATTAAAATACATAGACGATCAATAAACATCTTGTATATATTTATCCATATAAAAACCTCCACAATCATGATCCAAATTACAATGCAAATTAATTAATTAGATTTAAAATACTATCAGATTTAGATTAATCTACGAAACTGTAATTGAATTACTTTCAGATCATAGGAAAAAATTGAATCTCTATCTTTTTCTCATAACAAATACACTAAAAGAACTAAGAAAAGATTATGTCCTCGTCAAACATGCGAGGCAACGGCGGGAGCAGCCACAGCAGCAGCAGATGAGGCAGCTCCACTGACAAAAGAGAGGAATCCAATATTGGCAGGCTTTTAGTCATCCAGAAATAGATCCTCAAGCACTCTAAACGCACTGTATACACATACAATAGCCAATCCAACCATCAAAGCACAGATCAAAAGCAGGCAAACGCTAGTAAAAAAAACACAACAATAATAGTCAACATGACCAAAACACCTAGGGTTTCACGATATGAGAAAAGTCACTCGAAAATAAGAAGAAGCTGATCTAAGGATCAAAATATATAAAAAAAGATCCACGTGCCAAAGAAGCTAAGGAGAACGAGGAGAGAAAAAGCGAGAACAATTGCGAGGAAGGTAATATAACTAACTTTAAAGTAAGATAGGTTTTTACGAATTCGAGTAGTGACTTCAAAGAGAGAATCGAATTGAGCCATAGAGTTCTGATCAACGAGTTCTAACCAGGATCGGCGCTGTGAGAAACATGGTCGTTCGAGGACGATAAATGGGAGAGGAAGGCACAGGAAGCGGTTGTGGCATTGGAGGTTGGGATTGTGATTAAGACTGAGAATCCTAATTATGGAGGTTTTAATACGGGCAAGTATATACAAGATGTTTATTGAGTTTTTGTGTGTTTTAATCCATATAGTTTTAGTTTTGCTTGAGTTAATATTAATAATAATATAATTTATGATTTTTTTTTAGAATTAAATGGGTGTTTTATTGAATTTCAAAAATAGTTTAAGCAAATATATAAATTTTTAAGAAAAAAATAGAAAGTTTAATGGTTCAAATAGAAAAATTATAACAATTTAGTGAGCAGTGGTGCTATTTACCCCATTATACGTGGTATTGATATGTCCATTCGATTCAACATATTATACTGACGTGGCTGCCACGTGTTTCGATCCGACAAAAATCTGATAGAATATCATCCGGTGAACTAATTTTCAAAATATAATGATCAGTCGACAATTTTATTCCAATTAGTGATCACAATAAAAAAAAAAAAAAAAAAAAAGGTAAAAATTTAGTCATCATTAGTGCTAATTACCTAAATTTAGGAAATAATTATCTTTTTTTATAGTATGATTGAACTTGTAAAAAATATAATTATTAATTATTAATTATTAATTTTAAATTATTAAATATTTTATTAAGTAATTAAGTTATAAAAAAATTATTTAAAGAAAAAAATTAATAATAACTATAATAATAATAATAATTTATAAAAAATATAAGATATAAATTTTTATTTTTTTACATTAAAATATAGATATTCAATCATTTAGTGGTTAAATATCAATCTTATAATATTATTTTTTTTAAATAATTTTTAGCTTTATTATAATTTATATGTTATTATCAATATTTATTTTTTATTTAAATTTTAACATGTCGATAAATAAATATCAATTTCTAGAGTATAATTTTACAATAAAAGATTCTAATAAGTTTAAATGAAAATCTAATTATACTAAAAAAATTTAATAAATTTATCAGACAATTATATTTTATTTAATTGAATATTTGTTTTTTCTTATTAAAAACTTTTAATTAATTTATTTTTTTTTTATATTAAATACAACTAAAAAAAAGGAATAAATGAATAAAATTTATAAAATATAACACTAATATTTACATAAAAAATATATCTTAGAGATTCGGTAGGGATCTCAATACCGATAAAAATAAGATAGAATATCAAAATTTTAATTTATTAGAGAATGAGATGAGATAATATGAAGTTTTAGCATAAAGTACAAAAATAAAAATAATGAAATCCATTTTAAACCTATTCCGTTTAGTTGTGATTCTTAATATCCATGCTATATTGAGAGAGCTCATAAAAGAGTTCAATATAGCATGGATTTATATATATTAAGTTCAATATAGTATAAGCTTAAAAGAGCTCAATATAGGAGCTTAATATACATAAATCCATGCTATATTGAGCTCTTTTAAGCTTATACTATATTGAGCACTATATTGAGCTTAATATATATAAATCCATGTTATATTGAGCTCTTTTAAGCTTATATATATATATATATATATATAAATATATATCACAACGGAATATATATATATATATATATATATATATATATTACAAACTCCTTATGGACAGTCATTTATATTAAAAGTAAAGGATCTTTATTGTCTGTTCTCAATATATTTTTTTTTCTACAATTCTCTCCACAAAATTTGCGATTGACATAATCATTAACCCCGATAACCACTTTAATGTACTAAGTTATTTTACCAGTTTATGATCCATCAAACTCCACTGGAAAATTCCCAAACTCATCAAGACTAAAGTTCCATTTAGAAATATTTTGGAAAAATTTAATTTAATTCAATTCAATTTTATCAATATAATTGAATTAAATTATTATTTAAGAATTATTCCAAATATTTTGTGTATAAAATAATAAATTCAATTTATTTTATTTTCTTAATTATCTATATTTATTTAACAATAACTAATTATATTGAAATATTATAAAGTTATGTTATATATTTGTGTATTTTAATTAAATTAAATTTTTGTAAAATAATATGATTTCTATTTAATTTTAAATCATTTGTTTTTTACACTAAAAAAAATTAAATTATGCAAATTATTTAGTTTCAAATATGAAAATTAATAAAATAAAATTTATTTAAATTACTTAATTTTGGTAAAAAAAAATTTTGATGGAAAATATAAAAACATTATTTTAATCAGAATTTGAAAAAGAACACTCCCTCCTGGTACAATCTAAAAGAGCAGAAGGGAATTCAGACAACCAAGTAAAGGCTTGTAATAGCCTAGTTGGCCAATGAGCTAGACAATGTGCAGCTTGATTAGCTTTCCACCCAACATGCTGCCAATTACATACAGTGAAACTCCCACCCAGCTCCCTAATATCCTCAATCAATTTACCAAGGCTGGTAACACCAGGAGAGCTTGATAATTACTGACAGCGAATCAGATTCAACAATGATCGCAGGTAATCCCAAATCTTTGGCTAACTCCATACCACAAATAATTGCCATTGCTTCTGCTTTATCAACTGCATAGAAAAGCGGCACAAACTTTGCAAAACCAGCAATAACCTGACCTGCATCCCCACGAATCACAGCACCCTTACCAGTCTCACACCCCACGCTAATACCCACACCTGTGTTCAGTTTAAACAGACCCGATGACGGTGGTCGCCACCTGATAACATTTTGTGACCTGTTGTGATCCGACTCAGCTCGAAGGCTAAGATGGTCATCTAACAGTGTCTGCCTCATTGCAAAACAATATCTGGACTAGAGGATTCATTACGGAATATGCGAGAGTTTCTCTCGTTCCAAACAGCCCAACACCACATGAGAAAAAAAGTAAAATTCTCATCTGAAAAATAAGTCATCATATAATCAAGCCAACAACACATAGTATCAAAATGCAACGAGCAAGGACTTGCAAACCGAGAGCGAAGCCAGGCATCCTGTACCCATGAACATTCATTCAGAGCATGAAAACCAGTTTCCCGAAGTCCACAGAAAGGGCAACTACGATCAATACCAGAAATGCGAGAATGTAGAGCTGCTAAACATGGTACTATATCACGACAGGCCATCCAAGCAAAGATTCGTATCTTTGGAGGAACATCAGAGTGCCAAATTTGTTAGAGATACTTCGTAAAATAGAAATTTCATTCTGTTTATTTTCTATATTATAAAATAGGAATTCCATTTATATTAAGAATTATCTATTAATTATGAATTTTTATTTGTTTTGTATTTATTTCTCTTTTAACTTTATTAGATATGTATAAATAAGATTGTACTCATTTGATTAATTTAAGAAAACTTCCCATAATAATTTTAACATGGTATTAGAGTTTATACTCCTACGAGATCTATAATTTTTTTTCTCTTACTCTTTCTTTGTGCCTCCAATAACTTTTATTTCTTTCCTCTTCCATAGTCTTCCATAAAATTTTTCAAATGGCTTCTATTACTCTTCATCATTTAATTCAATTTCTTTTATTCCCTTTACCCACACTCATCAAAATTTCTTCTCCATAATTCTTTTCTAAAAGTTTCTATTACTCCTTCATCCTTTAGCCCAATTCTTTATTTTTCCTCTACCCACACTCATCAAAATTTCTCATCCATAATTCTTTTCTAATTACTTTTATTACTCCTTCATCCTCTAACCCAATTCCTTCTCTTCCCTCTACCCACACTCATTAAAATTTCTCCTCCATAGTTCTTTTCTAAAAGCTTCTATTACTCCTTCATCCTCTAACCAAATTCTTTATCTTTCCTCTACCCACACTCATAAAAAATTCTCCTCCATAATTCTTTTCTATTTATTTTTATTACTCCTTCATCCTCTAACTCAATTCCTTCTCTTCCCTCTACCCACACTCATTAAAATTTCTCCTCTATAATTTTTTTCTAATGGCTTCTATTACTTCTTCATCCTCTAACCCAATTCTTTCTCTTTCCTCTACCCACGCTTATCAAAATTTCTCCATAAATTTAACTAGCAAAAATTATCTAGTTTGGAAAACTCAATTTATTTCCCTTCTTAATTATAAAAAATTTACTTCTTTTATTAATGGAACTACTCCATCTTATTTCTTAACTATTCTGAGTTCTGGTGAAAATTCTCGTGAAATTCAAAATCATGCATATGAAACATGGTTTTTACATGACAAAAAGATTTATTCCTGGTTACTCTTACCTCTTACTGAGGAAATTTTTTTCATTTGTAGTTGGCCTTACTACATTTTTATAAGTTCAGTTTATTAAATTTGATGATCAGCTTGCTGATATTTCTACGAAATCCTTGAGTCATCGTTTGTTCATTTCAAATCGTGTTAAGTTACGCCTTCAGGATCTTCTGGCATCAACTTGAGGGGGGTGTTAGAGATACTTCCTATATTGTAAAATAGAAATTCCACTTATGTTAAGAATTATGTATTAATTAGAAATTCTTATTTGTTTTATATTTATTTCTCTTTTAGTTTTATAAAATATGTATAAATAGGTTTGTATTTCTTTAATTAATTTAAGAAGAAATATACAAAATTCTCACAATAATCTTAATAAGATTCTGTCCCAAAACTTCTTAGGTTGATCAGAAGAGGATGCAGCAACGGAAGCATCATTGAAGAATTGGAAAACAACTTGATACCCAGTTTTCACCGTATAAAAACCATTCTTACTATAATGCCAGCTCAAACTATCTATTGGACTTCTGAACTGAGAGGTATTTGCAGAATGGTTTGAGCTTCTGAAGGTTGAAAAACATGTTCAACCAACTTATTGTTCCACACATGTGTATCGGGATCAATCAAGCTGTTCACAGTATCCTCCAAGCCCAAAACATTAGGCATAGTCTGAATTCGGTCTGACTCGGAATCCAACGATCATGCCAAATTCGAACACTACGACCATCACCAATCACCCATCTATACCCTTTCTCAATCAACCAAAGCACAGATGCTCCGCCATATATAGATAGGTTTATAGCCCAAGGAAGCCTGTAGAAAGTCAGAGCAAGGATGATAACAAACCTTTAAAACTTGAGCTATGAGAGAGTCAGGCTTTGTTAGCAACCGCTAACCTTGTTTCGCAAGAAGCGCAACACTAAAGGCTTGGAAATCGAAGAAACCCATTCCACCTGTCTCTTTCTTTTGGCAAAGTTTGGACCAGCTAGCCCAATAAACACCCTTAGCTTGAACATTTCTGCCCCACCAAAACTTACAGATTTGGTAAAATTTAAGTTACCAAATTGTAAAGGAAAGGGAGTAAGCTATGGGAGAGCATTTAACCTTGGGTACTCATGGTTCTTGCTCATACGAATGGATTGAAGCCACATGTATGGAGGTTGACCTCTGTCCTTCTACTCCACATTAGCGTTGGACTTTATATCTTCTAGCGTTCATTACTGGTATTATTTTAGTGTTTGAAATTGAGAGAAAACTATAAATTAATTTTGTAATTATTGGATAACATAATTAAAACATTTGTTATGTAAATTAGGATTATAATTAAATTCTTAAAAATATATGAGTTTTTGCAATGGATAATAGGATTATTTTTAAATTTTAATTTCTTTTATAAATATTAGAAATTTGTAGTTTTTGAAACATTATTAAAAAAAAAAAAGAAGGGTTCTATTTCATGTAATATTTTAATAGTTAATATTTAAAAACCTAAATATGATTTAAAATTAAATAAAAAATAAATATAAGTCTATCCAATGCATTATCACTAAAAAAAATTAAAAAAATTTCATTAAATTTAATTATATAAATAAATTTTAAATTTTAATTTTATATGCCAAATTTAAAACTAACGTAGATTTCTAAAATAATATTACCATACCACTAAATTTAAAAAGTTATAAAATAGTCAATCATAAGTAAATACACAACTTCAAATATAGAAAGTATCAACATCATTATTATAAATCATTGCTAATATTATTTATAATTAACATAAAATTACATATTTCTAAAAGAAAACTTTACTATATGATAAATTTAATAAAAGTAAATTAAATTAAAAACAAATTGCAATTAGGTTCAAGGAATTCATGTTTAGATATTGTGTAAAGAATCATGAAATATCATCTCAAATATCATACGGTGATAAAATAAAATAAAATTATAATGGTATAAAAATTGAAATTAAAAAATAAAAAAGACTAACATAACGGAAAAATAAATACATCAGATAAATAAATATATTTTAATTAATATGATTTTTTTAATAAAAAAATATATATATATTTTTTATTTCTTTTATTTCATTAGATCATTATATATATTAAATATTTTTCGGGTTAAGAGGAGCTCCAGTGTATTTTTACACAGTAGTCTCTCATGTATCTAATTTTAGGTACTTAAAAATTTTTGTAAAAATTTATAAAAATTATAATTTGATAGTGTTTCATATGATGAATCTAATGATATATTTATCAAATGGATAGAAAAAAATAATATATTATAAATTTTATATATTATATTTAACGGTCTAAATTTAATATATTTATAATGTATTTTTAGCTGTCCATTTGATTTTTGTTTAGTATAAAAAATATATCATTAGATTCATCATATAAATACTATTAAATTATAATTTTTATAAAAATTTTTAATATCTAAAATAAATCACGTGAGAAATTACTGTATAAATACACAACAACACCCCTCAACTCATATTTTCCACAAGAAAAACCCGTTAACACCGTGATATGCCGTCAATAAAGGAATCTGAGGAGACCAAAACGCAGAATTTTGGCTTTTTATTTTTTCATGACCCTCCATATAAAACCATCTCCTTTGCATTTTCATCCCTCTGGTGTTCGCCTCTGTGTCTCTTTTTCTCTCTCAGGTGCGTTTGTTTCCTTCTCTAGCAATCTTCTTCTTTTTCTTCTTTTTCTCGCCGATCAATGTCTTTAATGTTCACTTTGTCGATCCCTTTGGATTTTAAACCCTAAATACCCTTTCTTTTCATAATTTTTTTGTAGGTGTCTTCTAGGGTTAGCTAACCTGTGAGTTTCTGGTATGCGATTGCGATCTGCTGCTTCTTTTCTTTTTGGTTGCTGGGAAAGATTATGAGTAATTGGAACTTTTGATTTACGACTATGGTTTTTGCATGTCCGTTGTCATGTAGCTTTTTTTTTTTCCTTTTTAGATATGCCTTAATTAGTAGTTATCAGCTGAAATAGCTTAACTGATTAGTTTGATTTGGGAAATACTTATGTTATATATGTATATTACTTTCTGCCGTGTGATTATGCATCAATTATCATATGAATTTTGAAGTTACTTTTAGAATGATTATTTTCGAATATCCACAAGGACCATAAACTAATTGAGTTTTGTTGGATTGATCATAGGATCTTTTCTAATTTAAGTTGACAATGTTATTAGGTTGGATAGTATTGATGCTCATTGTGAGTTGAAGCCAGATTCATATTGCACTATGGGATTTGACAACGAGTGCATACTGAACATTCAATCTCTTGCTGGAGAGTATTTCTGTCCGGTTTGTCGTCTGCTAGTCTACCCAGATGAAGCATTACAGTCACAATGCACTCACCTATACTGTAAGCCATGCTTAACATATATTGTGAGCACTACACACGCTTGCCCCTATGATGGCTACTTGGTGACAGAAGCAGATTCCAAGGTTCTGTATTCCCTACCCTCTATCATGGTTTTTACTGTACTTATATGATTATTTTTATGTACTTGCTGATATGCCTTCCCCCCCTTACAACACCTAATTGCAGCCACTTATTGAATCAAACAAAGCACTTGCTGAAACTATTGGCAAGATAACAGTTCATTGTCTATACCATAGGAGTGGATGCACATGGCAGGGTCCTTTGTCTGAGTGTACTTCTCATTGCTCTGGATGTGCCTTTGGCAATTCTCCTGTTGTATGTAACAGGTGTGGAATTCAAATTGTGCATCGCCAAGTGCAGGAACATGCACAAAATTGTCCTGTGAGTTTAGAAGGATTTTTATACTTTTTGAACTAGAATTTTCTTTTGTGTGCATCCTCAATAAGTTGGCTTTTATTTGTGCTTCCAATGACAGGGTGTGCAACCTCAAGCTCATACTGAGCCTGCTCAGAATGCTGCGGCCTCAGGGACAACAGCTGCTGCTGATCAAGCCCCAGCTGCTACTCAGGCAGGAACTAATGCCACTCAGCCTCAGACATCTCAAACCACGGCTTCCTCGATGCCTGGACAGGATCCCAATCAGCAAAACAACCCAACTACGCAGCTCCAATCTGCAGTACAGACTACTGCACCCACAGCGGAACAGTGGTATCAACAGCAGCAACAATATCAACAGTACTATCAGCAATATCCTGGATATGACCCATATCAGCAGCATTATCAGCAATACTACCCTTATCAACAGCAAACAGTTCCACAATACCCACAAGCTCAGGTTTATATGCAGCCTCAACCGCAAGTTCAACCTCAGGCTCAGCTGCAAACCCAACCTCAATCACATCCAAACATTCAGCTAGCTGCTGCTGCTCAACCCCAGAGCCAGCCACAAGTCAATACGCAGCAACAAGCTCACCCTACTACTCAGCCACAATCTCTAGTACAATCTCAGACACACCCACCACCCCATGGACAGCCACATTCTCAGGCCCAGCTGCACCCACAAACCCACCCTGTCCAACATCATTCACAACATGTACAAACACCACAATATCAGCCGCCTCATACACAGATGCAACATCCCCAATCCCAAGTACAGGCACAGGCCCATTCTCAGCTTCATCTCCAGCATCCTGTCCTTCAACTGCAACCTCATTCACAAGGTCTGCCGCAAACACATGCTCAACATCCTGCACAGCCTCTTCCGCAACCCTTTACTTCTCAGACAAACCAATCAGTGAATCCTCATCTGCAGCCTCAGCCACAGCATTCATCAGCCCATGCAGTGACAGGCCATAACTCTTATGCACAACCGCAGCCTCAACAGCAAGTGCAGCTGGGAGGTCCACAGCATCCTTCTCATATGTATCCTCAAGGTGGGCCTCAACCACAGTCACAACATCCCATTCAAATGCAGGGGCAGTTCCCTCACCAACCTCCTTTGTTACGTCCACCACAATCTCACGTGCCAATTCAAAACCCTCAACAACCTGGTTTGTTGCCTTCACCAGGTCAAACCCCTAATGTTCCTCCTGCACAACAACAGCCATTCCATTCTCATACTCACCAACCTGGACTTCTTGTCCATCAACGTGCTGTTTTGCAATCAGTTCAGCAACAAGTGCACCAGCAATATGTGCAGCAGCCATTTTCCGGACAAGCAGTTCAGAATCAAGTGCCACAACAAGCCAGTTATGGACAACAACAACAACTGCATGTGCAGTCTCACTTACGTCCCCAGGGGTTGCCACCATCCTTCCAGCAACCTTCTCATGTCTACCCGCAATCACAGCAGAATGTTGCATTACCACATGGCACGCTACCCTATCAAGCCCAAAATCCTGGAGGAAGACCTATGATTCTACCTCATGGAGTGTCAACACAGCCAAATCCACACTCATCTGCTGTCATGCAAGTAAGGCCAATGCAGGTAGGTGCAGGCCAGCAATCAGGAAATGCTCTGAGGACTTACAACCCAGAGCAGTTGCCTTCTGAGCAAGATTCTGGGGCTTCCTCAAGACCGATGCCTGAGAGACAAGGCGATCAGATTATTGAGAGAGGTTTAGAAACTGAATCAACTTCTCATAAAGATGCTAAGAGGGATCCAACTGATTTGGATGTTGCTTCTGGGATTGGGGCTGATTCAGGCGAGTTAAAAACCGAGTTAAAAACCGTAAAATCTGAAAGTGATTTGAAGCCAGTGGATGATGACAATAAACCCATAGGTGAAGTCAAGGATATTTCTGGAGCTGAAAGTTGTGAGCATTTAATTAAGCAGGTAAAGAAGGAACCTAAAGAGGGCATTGATGACCAGAAAGATGTTACTAATAGTGACCATTTTGCGTCAGAAGACAGAGAAATTAAGGGTGGGCCTCTGTTTAAAACCCCTCCATTGCATGGTGATCAACTTGAAGACCAGAGTTTGAAATCACTGGACAGGAACGTGACTCCTCAGCATTCTGGAGGCTTTCCTTTGTATGGTCAGGTGCAAGGAGATAGCCTGGTACAGCCCTCTCATTCGGCTCCCATTGTTGACCATGGAAAGCAACAGCCTCCTCTAATTCCTCATGGGCATTCTTCCCTTCAACAAAGGCCTGTTGGGTCCTCATTGTTACAAGCACCTCCTCCTGGACCCCTAAATTATATGCAATTACCCGGGCATCCTTCTGCTCCATTTAGGCCTTTGGGTTCTGGAAACATGCCTCATTCAGGACAACCTATGAATCCACCACCTGAACATCTCCAGCAATCTCAATACAAGCCTGGTTCTGAAGTCTCACCTACTGATGTTGCAGGCCAAGGTTCTACTTCAGCCTTTGGGAGGGGATCAAGTCATTATGGTCCTGAAGGACCTTATGCTCAAGGTGAAAGAACACCATCATATGGCCATGACTCAGACATGTTTTCAAATCAGAGGCCCAATTACATGGATGGCAGAAGACTGGATCCGCTCGGGCAGCAACCTGGCATGCACCCAAATACAATGAGAATGAATGGTGCTCCGGGTTTGGACTCCTCATTGGGGCTTGGATTGCGGGATGACAGGTTTAGGCCTTTGCCAGATGATCATTTGAGTACTTTTCCACAGGATCCAACCCGGGTTGCTGATCGGGGAGAGTATGAAGAAGATCTCAAGCATTTCCCTAGGCCTCCTCATTTGGATTCAGAGTCTGTTAAAAAATATGGTAGCCACTTTCCCTCGTCTAGGTCACTTGACAGGGGACCTCATGGTTTTGGTTTGGATTTACCACCAAAACCTCTTGAAAAGGGACCACATAGTCTGAATTATGATTCAGGGCCCCTGGGTGGCTCTGCTCCTCCAAGATTCTTTCCTCCTTATCATCAAGATGGTATAATGCATCCTGATGACATGGGAGAAAGACCAACTGGTTTTCATGACAGTACTGTAGGCAGGCAGCCAGATTCTGCTCGAACTCGGCCAGAATTTTTTGGACCTGTTTCTAGATATGGTCGCCGACATATGGATAGTTTGGCCTCTAGAAGTCCAGGTAGAGACTACCCTGGCTTTGGTGGTTTTCCTGGAGTCGACGATATTTCTGGTAGGGAGTCACGTCGATATGGTGATTCATTTCATGGTAATAGGTTTCCAGCTTTGCCCGGTCATTTGCGCAGGGGCGAGTTTGATGGTCCTGGTCAAGATGGATTTCCTAATCATTTGCGGGGGGGTGAACATTTGGATCCTCATAATCTGCCTAGTCATGTGAGAGAGCCAATTGGTTATGGTGCTCCACGAATGGGAGAATTGACTGGGCCTGGGAACTTCTTCCATCCACGACTTGGTGAGCCAGGATTCAGGAGCAGCTTCTCCCTTAGGGGAATTCCTGGTGATGGTGGAAGCTATACAGTTCAGTATTTTTGTTTCTCATTTAAATTTGTTAAATATTAATTAGTTCATTTTCTTTCATTAATACTCTTCTTCGTAGTTGAAGCAAATTTTTTTTAATATTAATATCAAATTCTTTTTAATAATATATCTATATTCTTTATCCTGATTGTTCTTTTCATTCTGGGTGTTCCCAGGGTGACTTGAGACATTTTGATAGTTCCAGGAGGAGGAAGTCATCTAGCATGGGATGGTGTCGTATTTGTAAAGTTGACTGTGAAACAGTGGAGGGCTTGGACCTGCATTCGCAAACGAGGGAACATCAAAAGATGGCTTTGGATATGGTTGTAACAATCAAGAAGAATGCAAAAAAGCAGAAATTGTGAGTTATCATAGGATTTAATTGTGTAGCAGGGCATTTTCACAACTTTGATTCAAATGTTTGGTAGAATCTCTATTATTCCATTTGTTTGCTTTGTCTTGTAGAGCCCCAAGCGATCATTCTTCACTTGATGATGCAAGCAAGTCCAGGATTGCCAGTTCTGAGGGCCGTGGAAATAAGATTTAAGTTGTGAGCTTGCGTTGTGGATCACATGAGCCTCCTTGCTGACAGAGGGCTGAGTTTGTTGTTTTCGAATACTTGAACTTTCTGGGTGACTTTGCTAGTCTTGTTATTTCAGCTCCTGCACTGTTAAAGGAGATGGTTTTTGGACTTGAAGTTCGGTGGCAGTTAAGTTTGTTGGTTTTTGATTTTGAAGTCTTTAATTTTGAACTGGGATATGTTTTATGTTGATATTAGTGTTATCTAGCTAAAAGCTTTTCCATATCAGTTCATTGTGCATGTGGCTCTTATCTTAGTTTTTGAGACTTCACTTTGATATTAATATCTTATATGGTTCCCCTATTATTGTTGAAAACTTTTAAGTTAATCTTGTTGCTATGATGAAACACAACTATGCTCATCAAATCTTTGACACAGAGAAGTATTTAACTTAAAATTGTCACTTCTAGTGTCAAAATTGAATTTAGTTGCTAATCTCTAGCTTCTATTGACAAATAACATTTGCACATACATGCTATGTGCTCCTACTCGTTTTCAGATGGATCTTTCTACATTCAATTTTAGTATTATATATTGTTTTTGATGGTTACATCTAATTGAACTCCAACTGTGGTGGGAAAAACTTCTAATTGTTGACATTGGGACTTAGGATATCTTCTCAATTCTTGTTCAAGGATGGTGGTGCTTTGTATCAACTTTGAAGATATATTTTGAAGGTCTTTGCACAATCAACCTTGTCTTCCAATAGACAATCCAAAGATAATTCCCTAGTCCTTTATTGCTGCAAAATGTTGAATTAGTACATACTTTCTAGCCAATCAATTTTGAAAAATGATGGAACTTTATTAGGTTATTATGTAGAGCCAATCCTTCTTAGGGGACATTGAGAATTTTAAGTAGAAGATTCATTTGGCTTTTGAAGTACATATCAGTTAGTGGTTCCCACCACCAATGAAACGTCTATAAGAGAAATTAGTAGCTATGCATTGACTTCATATTTTAGAACTCAGGATAATAATTATTGGAAGTTGAGCTTCAGTTTTGGGAGAATAGTCTTGAAGTCTAATAGGCTAACAAGAAGTACTGGCTTGTTGCTAATGACCTTCTGTGCGAATCCAGTGTCCACTACCAACTCTTGAAAATCTGATATAGACCATCCTTTTACAGAGGAATATAGCCTGCTGTTTATGCTATCAGAAATTTCCATTTATTCTTGTTCATGGCTCTTGGAAATTTCTCGCCTGATTTCATGTTATAATTAGTGAAACTGCTGCTTTTTAGTAGCATCATTACTAAAGTTATACTTCTCTAGTTATTTAATAATATGAGGCATTGTAGAATGCTATCACAATTCATTAAATCTGTTAGTGTTGATTTTATTTTTTCATTTCTGGTGAAATTTTTTATAATAGATTTTATCAATTCGACCTGCCTTTTTACGGCCGAAGAAGACAACAAAAAGACTGAAAGTTCAGCGGAAAGGTTTACTCAATCATCTTTTTTTAAATTGGTAAGATTGTGTTCATTGTGCAGATGTAAGTAGTGAATATTTGCTAATTAGCTTTGATGTTATTGAATTTTTGCTTTATCAACATTAGTATTTTTCTGAACAGGTCAGAGCTCTTTATGATGAAGTATTCAACAATGAATACTATAATTGGATGGTTTTTGTGTTGGTTGGAAACTTGAGTAGAAAACTTAAGCTATCTTGGCAGAAAATTTTCCTTTTTCTCTGTTGATTTGAATTTGGGGTGCTGATTTGTATATAAACCATCTTTTCACTGAGGAAGCAATCAGAACTCTTAGGATGATATGTCTTATTTAGATTAACTTTTGCGGCGTTAAACTCTTTCTTATCACTTGAGAAGTCCGAAAGATTTCCCAAACGTGAAGTCAGGGTAGTAGTCTTTACTTATCTCTTAATAACCGATCAGAATTCTTAGGATGATTAATGCTTCCATAGTTTTACCCTTTCTTATCACTTGTGAAGTTTGAATATAATTTATAAGCCATAAGCAGTCACCTAAGGAGTCTGCTGTTCTGTTCTATTTTTATCTCTTAATAAGAACTCTTTAACTATTAGGATGGTTTTTCTCATTCAGGTTAAGGTCTGACTTGTTTTACCCTTTCTTATCACTTGAGAAGTTTGAATAATTTGCAAAACTTGAAGCAAGGGTACTAGTTAATGGAATTCCTGAAGGGTTGAGCTAACCTTAATGTGCTTATTGTAATGTAACAAGTGCTATTCTGCTTATACAGAATGATGGAGTTAAACATGAACAATTATTTGCTTAAGCTTTAGAAGTTGTTTAGGTCTAAATATGCCTGCAATGTTTATTTTTGGGGTTGGATCTTTCACTTGAGAATAGAAAAACATAGTTTCTATAGGTAAGCTTTAACTAGCTTTTGCACTAGATTGGGGTATTCTGTGACAAAAAAAAAAAAAAACACTTCTACAAAGTTGTATAGGCAGGCGTCAAACAATGTTACACTCTCTTGACCTGGATAAAATGATCTTTTACTAATTAGCATTGTGATTATGTCATCTGTAGGACTGGTGAGAGAAATTTACTGGAATCTTCTGTTTCCTCTGTAACATTCCATCATCTAAGCACTAGTGTGCATGTATATTGTGATTGGTTAAAATAATTAGTCGTTAAGTTAGAACAAATGTCTTCAAAGATAATTTGTTAGGGCCTTATGAATGACTATAAGCTTTCCGAAGCTGCTTGAATTTTTTACTCCAATGCTTAGATGATGTCATGAATATTTTAGGCTCTGAATATTATGCTGTCTCTCAGAAAATCAACATTTTCTTCAGTTCTTTACTTGCAGAATGCACATTCATGGATTTACAATAATATAAACCTGAAAATAAGCAAGAAAATACTCTATAAAGGACCTGTTTAGATAGGTACATTGTGGTCAAACACATAAGCACACAGATATATATATGTTTGTAAAACATTAGGTATACAAAATGACATATAAATGTTATTACCAAAATATCCTTGTAGGCAAATTAGAATTAGCTATTAAACTTAGTAATTTTAACCATGAGCTCAATAAGATTTTTAGTATCACTCATAATTGAACTTTGATTGGTCAAACTGATGCCTAATCTTAATGCTATTGTATTGAGTTAAATTTGGGTTCATGTTAATTATAATTGATAAAACACTTAAAATTCTTAGTTTCTAATGCATGTTCTTTTTCAATATGTATATGATGTGTGATACATGCTTATACATTTTCATGTTTTTAGAAAATCATAATCTTAGAGAACTTTTACTAGATAAACCATAATTTTTAGGATAGAATGGTACTAGTTGCAATAATGGAAATTTTTGAGAAATGATATTTACATTTTTGTCAAGATAGAATCGAAAAATATACACAACGATGCCAATAAAAATCGGCTTGTTGTTTAGATTGTAATTTAAATCTTAATATTTGCTGTGATATTTTATTATTCAATGGAATATATATATATATATATATATATATATATATATATATATAAAAAAAAAAAAAAAAAAAAACAAAAATTTTTAAAATTTAATAAAAAATAAATTGAAAATTGTTTGCCACAATGATATCATTATTTAAATGCGAAATAATAATATTTGTATTAGTTTTTTTAATTAAATTTTAACAAAAATATAATTTCTCTTAACAATATTTATCTCCTTGTGGCCAACAAAACTAAATTTATTTTATAAAAATCTATAACAATATTATTTTTTTTTTTTTTTTTTTTTTATATATATATATATATATATATATATATATATATATATATTC